>BSBM01000370.1:4917500-5195000 GCA_027924585.1 Larix kaempferi
ATGATGATGAAGTTGATGATGATGATCATGGTGTTGATGATGATGAAGATGATCATCATCATCATCATTATCATCACTTTTCACATCATCACTTTATACAACATTAATATATTTACTATGTATTTAATTATTCTTGATGTAATACATATGTTTCTAATTGAAAATTAAATTAATGTTTTGAAATCAAAATACACAAATTTGTAAATATACCCTTAAACCCCTAAACCCCTAAACACCTTGAAGCACTTAAATGCACTTAGGGATTATGGGTTAGAAGAGGTCCTAAAGGCCTTTATGGGGGAGGGGCTCTAGGAATAACCCAACACATTTATATATGTTGAGCAATAAATACAGTGAACGTTACCCACCAAACATTACAACGTTCAGCAGGGACGCGCACGCGCCTCTAGCGTGCACACGCATCTGGCACATGCGCGTCCCTGTTGAACATAAAATTTAGAAAATCACCTGCATTCTTTCTCATGCATTTTTTTCCTCATTCATCGCGTTCTCTTCGCTGGTTTCACGCACAGTCCAACAAGCATTTACATGGTAGATTGAATTCATACACCATTTGGTGCTTCCTTCACCATTTGGATAAAATACACAACATTTGGGGCTCTATTTGGCTCTTTCTATTGAATACACACCTATTGGGCTCTATTTGGATCAATTGAGTGAATACACAACAGTTGGACCTTTATTTGGCACCTCGGATTGAATTCTCATGCTACTTGGACACACATGAAGTCTTCTTACATATAGTGGACACATCAAAAGAGCATTTGACATTTGAAGCAAAGAGCAATCATAATCCTTGAGGTATGGTGATAATTTTATCTTGTTAAATGTAATTTAGTCTTCAATCACTTGTTTGAATGGCATCTATTTTGGTTTTTCCTCATCAATTGTATGATAGATCTATTTTAGTCTTCTTAATTTTCAACATAGACAATAAAAACATCTTACCAAAAAAAAACTACAACATGCACCAAGCAATGCTTTCAACCTTTCATGAAGATAATAAAAAAAAATTACTTGCATCACCACCAATAACATTTCATAATCACATTCCTCTATCTAGTAGACAAACATTTATTGAATTCCTCATGGTTTCACTACAACAAGTCACACAAACACCTAAACAATTGAAAACTCTTAATCTTTTGGGACTATTTTCCCTCATCCATACCATGAAAATGAAGTGAGTATGAGCTTCTCCCTTGTAGGGAATTTGCTTCTACTAACATCCCATACCACCATCCAATACCATCTAGTGAGTTCCTAGAGGTGATGTTGTAACTTTATATGCAGGGCATTCCCAATAGATTTTAAGATTATATGAAAACATTCTCACTAGATGTTGTTGTACATAATCAATTGATACATCGAGCTTTAATAATCATGCACATCAAGTTTTAATATCTTGTTTGTTGTTCATTCTTGCAGGGGTCATATTTTTGTTTTTCCAAAAAATGCATTGAATATGGGCAACATACGTAATAATAAAAGAAAGTCTAGAAGGACGCAGCTGCCCCCTGAAAAGACCCATGAGATAAGAGAAAATGCCAGGTTGTACATGCAAAACAATATAAATCAAAATGTTAGTTCCTTAGATCCATCAACAAGCAATGACGAAGTGGTTGAAGTCAATCAAATATTTCCTTATGTCGAGTATGAAAGGATGGATGTTGAACAAGTTCTTAACTGGAAACCACCCCAAGAAGAGCACCCACCTGGCGAACACACTCCATTGCAGAACCAATTTGTGAACGAAGGGCCACAACAAACTGTTGATGAGACTCGTACTTCCTTGCCGACTCCCTTGCCTCGACTATCAACCGGACAACGAAGAACTCCCAGACGTATTCATGTGGATGAAAGTTCATTTTCAAGACTTGAAGGTAAGATGCCCAAACGCACTATTGATTTCCATTGTAACAAGATAATCAAAGATTTTTTTGAATCCAAAACCGATGCAGCAAAATGTCAATTGTTTCTTGCTTTGTTAAAATCACATTGTCTAGCTCATGTTAGGAGAATTTTGGACATAAAGGTAGTTAGAAGTTCAGAGGCCAACAATCATGTTGTTAGAAATCTACAATCTGCATTTAATTTGATTGGAAAAACTTCTCATACAAAACATTTTAATGCGACCCGTCGTGTACTGTCAGAATCGATTGTAGACAAATCCACAAGGCAACGTCGCCTACTATCACACACATGTAAAATTTTTAAAGTAGATAGAAAGACTCTTCAAAAGTATTCTTCCATTAGAGAAAAAATTGAGACCCCAGGCCAAAACGATTGTTGAGCCTTTGTTGGTAGGTTACCTCGTTCAGATATGAAGCTCATTGATGCTGTTAAAGAACTAGTAGAAAAGTTTTGGCATGATAACACTAGACCATCATCGAATCAAAGAGATGTTTTAAAGTTGAGAAAAGGTGTTAGGGGGGGTGAACCCCATGTCAAGCACTTCCTTGACATGACACAAACAAAACTCTATGAGAGGTTCAAGAATGAGCACACACAATTGAACTTTGGCCAAAGGTCCTTTGAAAAATGTAAACCCTGGTATGTTAGAATTTGCATTGATCGCAATACATGTTGTTGTAGATACCATGTAGAATTTGAGTACTATTATGATACATATAGACATATATTTTGTGGTTTGCATACTAACATTATGCAGGATTTCCCTTCGTTACAACCATTGAATGCATCCAGAGAATTTATACATAGCATAATGTGTCGAAGGCCTGAAGGACAAAAATATTATAAAAGATCATGTTTATATGGGACATTTTCCAGTTGCAGTGGATTTGCATTATTGAGCCGCTGCATCCATGCAACCGTGGAGCACGAATTTGGGAGGATGTTAGTAGACATGCAGAACTTCTAGTACATAACATATCAAGTAGATAGTTCGAAGGAAAGCAAAAAAATTGCATTGGTGAAGTCACAGGTAATCTAAGTTTGCATACTTTCATACTGTACATGTTGAATTTGTACATATATATTCAGATTGAAAATGTCACATTGTATTAATGCTCTTGGTTTTGTGGCACTAGGTACAAATTTGCAAATTCATGAAGGAATTCTACCAAAAGATCGAGCATTATGTACAACACGTCCATGTAGCACGATGGCAGGATGAATAGTACAGACAGTGCAGGGACACCTTTCCCAAGGGCACAATATTGTCGGTTGTGGACTTTGTAGAAAACTACACCTTACAGCCATAGAATGAGATTCAAAGTCAATACTACCATTCATACCAAGTTAGCATAATGGTCCATATCACGTACAAGCACACACTAGAGAGAAGCAACGACATGAGGATAATATTGAAAGAGACCAACTTCTACATCAGTGACGACAAGTGCCATGACCTGCATTATGTGCAGCATTGCTTCAAAATTTTCTATGATCAGTTGAAGGAGAGAGGTATACAGATGGATCAGCATTGGATATGTTCAGATGGTTGTGTAGGCCAGTTAAAAAATGCACGTGTTTTCCAGTGGTTGAGTATTTTGCACAAGAATTATGATGTGCTACATGTATGGAACTATTTTGAGACTAGGCATGGAAAGGGAGAGCACAACGGGGCTGGAGCATGTCTCAAAACTTCCCTATGAAGGGAGGAGATGAGGTGCATGGGAGGCCCTCATATTCGGAATGCCTAATTCACAGTTCGATGGTGCAAAGAAAAAATGTCAGATCGAACCACGGAGCAACACATACCAACAGGTAGAGGACATGTTGTCAGAAATTTCTGGAATGTAGTTGATATAGATTGATTGCGTTCTTATAGTTGTAGTACTGTGCAAGATACTCATGGATTTCATTCGGTTTGAAGCTCAAACAACCCCTTATTTGAAATAGGGACGCTAAAACTTGCTTGCTTTTGTGGGTCTTGCAGCAGATGTGAGTGGGATGAGTGCGAATCAATGGATTGAGTTGTTGAATGGGATCATGTATCACTTGTAGTGGACCAATGTGTAGTTGCTGAAACAATCTAGTTAGAGGAAGGCCAATCCACTATTTCGAATGAATATGATCATATATCTAATCTTGTACAACTAGGTAAACATTTTTGCATGCATATCCCGGTTCCCTCCTTGTTTTTGTAATTATCCAAGTTATCAAACCACTACTTGTTGGAATATGACCTTAAAATGCATTTTTGCAGGACAAATCTACGCAGTTGTCACCCCGACAGACAGTGCAATTGGGACGAATTATTGGTTGGCACGATGAATCCAGGGGAAGCAAACCCTCCTCGCATCATTAACAGATAGTGAAGGCATTACCTTTCCGACTAGCTCGATGGTTGTTCAGGGGGAATATCTTATAGTGGATGGAAAGGGAACAAAGAGAAATGGATACACATACATAGATTATAGACCAGGGTCGTTGGTGTATCACTTTACGCACTTGATCGTGGGTACAAACATCCAAATACAGACAATGTCAACGAATTCGTCAAACAAGTTATGCTACTTACTACCTCATGCGGAGCATGAGAGGTTGTTTGAGACAATAAAAAACTGAGAGGATCCAGAAGGCCTAATTGACTGAGGTACATAGTATAGCCATGTGATTGTTTATTCATGCACGATTAATGTTATTCATGTTAGATGGTTTATTTGATATCGTTATCTTATAACATCTATTTGATGTCTGAGTTATGATTAAGTTATGATTTATAGCCATGTTCATGTTTATTCATGCATGATTAACCCTAGAAGCATTAATATAACCCTACAAACATAATCTAGCCCTATAAATGCTAGAAAGCTAAACTAACCCTAGAAACACTATTCTAACCCTCAGAAACTAATCTAGAATCCTAGAAACATAATCTAGCCCTAGAAATCCTAGAAATCTAAACTAACCCTAGAAACACTAATCTAACCCTCATAAACTAATCTAGAATCCTAGAAACCTAATGTAGCCCTATTAACCTAATCTAGCCCTAGAATCCATGACCCACCACACGTACCCTCAATAGGGGGTATTTGGACTCCAAGTGGGATAGGATCACTATTAGAAGGGTTTGTCACGTCACACAAGTACACCACTAGAGAACTTAACTTATAGAATCCAAGTCTACATGTCTATCTTGGAATTTCAATCCTCAAACCCTAGGTCTTACCAAGATGCCCGCAGCACCCAATTCTAGATATTGCCCCCATTTTCTCTACCACTCTCTCCATTTGGAGCTTTAGGAATTGTTTCAATATTGGTCTAGTACTTGGACGAATATGAGGATCATTTGGGAGCTATGATTGAGTAGCACTAACATGTTCATCATTGTCACCTAATGGTTGGAAATGTCCTTGAGGGAGGCTTTAGACCTACCTCACCCATGTTAATGCTTGAGTTTTTGGAGGTCCCTCATCACCATCTCCATCTTCGTCAGCATCATCACCATCTTCATCATCACTATCATATGTAGGTCCCTCATGAGCGTGTCCATCATCATCACCATCTTCATCATCACCATGATCTTCATCACCATCACCATCACCATCATCATCAATGTCTTCATCATCATCACCATCATCATCATGATCACCACAAGTGCCTGGTGAATGATTTTCCAAAGTTGACCCCCGTGTGCAAAAATTGCACACTCCCTCACTAACCAAAACCATAGTTTCCAAGATGGACGTACAAGATGACACTGGGGCCACCGGACTAGAGGAAAGGGGCACCCCTAGCACTATCCCGGCGTCCTAAATCCAACGGACTCGACAATTCGTCGATCCGAGCCACGGCCTTCATTCTATGGCTCATTCTGTCTCACATCCAAAAGGCCTTCATGGACACCTGCTGGATACCTACCGGGGGCATAGAACTCCAACCGTGCAACAAAATGAGGTTCTGGGGAGTCATGAAAGTGTGTCTAGGTAGGTTCCGGATGGGAATGCTAGCCACAAGTGCCTGGTGGATGATTTTCAAAGTTGACCGCCATGTGCAAAAATTGCACACTCCCTCATTGAGCAAAACCCTATTTTCCAAGATGGACGTACAAGATGACACCGAGGCCACCGGACCGGAGGGGATGGGCACCCCTAGCACTATTCTGGCATCCTGAATCCAACAAATTTGACATTTCATCGATCCGAGCCACGTTCTTCATTCTATGGCTTGTTCCGTCTCGCATCCAAAAGGCCTTCAGGGACACCTGCTGGATACCTGTCGGGGGCATAGAACTCCAACTGTGCAACAAAATCGGGTTCCAGGGAGTCATGCAAGTGTGTCTAGGTAGGTTTCGGCTGGGAACACTAGCCACAAGTGCTCGGTGGATGATTTTCCAAAGTTGACCCCCGTGTGCAAAAATTGCACTCCCTCACTGAGCAAAACCCTAGTTTCCAAGATGGACGTACAAGATGATATCGGGGCCACTGGACCAGAGGGGAGGGGCACCCCTAGCACTATCCTGGCGTCCTGAATCCAATGGATTCGATGGTTCATTGATCCGAGCCACGGTATTCATTCTATGGCTCGTTCCATCTCGCATCCAAAAGGCCTTCAGGGACACCTCTTGGATACCTGCCGGGGGCATAGAACTCCAACCGTGCAACAAAACCAGGTTTCGAGGATTCATGTAAGTGTGTCTAGGTAGGTTCCGGCTAGGAACGCTAGCCACAAGTGTCCGGTGGATGATTTTCTAAAGTTGACCCCTGTGTGCAAAAATTGCACACTCCCTCACTGAACAAAACCCTGGTTTTCCAAGATGGACGTACAAGATGACATTGGGGCCACCGAAACGGAGGGGAGGGGCATCCCTAGCACTATCTCGATGTCCTGAATCCAAAGAAGTTGACGGTTCATCGATCTGAGCCATGGTATTCATTCTATGGATCATTCCGTCTCGCATCCAAAAGGCCTTCAGGGACACCTGCTGGATACTTGCCGGGACCATGGAATCCTTCACTGTGTTCCATTAGACTTTTGTTCAGCATTTCATGCTCTAATAAGTGGTAATTCACCTCTATCATCGAAAACTTGGGTCTATAAGTACCTTCCCTTTCATATTCCTCGTTATCCACAGCTAACACAATTTTGAGATGCCATTCAAACCCAATTGAAAGCTAAGGAAGTGGTTTTATGTGATGTCATCTTTGGGAATAAACGTTTATGTAAACCAACAGAAGCTCGAATAATACTCCCTGCTTTTAAACACATTCTGGAGAAAGCAAGAGGACAAGTTCATCAAAGAAACTTCATTCATCTATATTCTCGTAATGTACACATAGTCCATCCTTATCTTGATAAACAAGAGTTTTATAATAGCTTGAACTTTTTGGGCATGGTTGTCTCCCTGTATTCAGTTGTCTAATTGGTTGACAAGCTTGCCTGAAAATCTATTCTTTGAACTTCTTTGTTTTATTGCTGAAAATTGAAAGGGATTTTCAAGTCACCTACAAAACACTCCTTTGTTGAAATATGTAAGTTCTTCCAACAACATAGATTTGGCTAGTGTATCAAATGTTGCCGCCCACACTAAAATTTATCTTTCGTCAAAGGAGTCATACATATTATGGCTAACCAAATGGTCTGGGGATCTTTTAAGTGCCGCCAAATATTATTCCATGCCTAAATATACCCAGAAGGCAATTATAAATTTAGATCCTAGAGAATGCCTAAATCTACCCAGAAGGAAATTATAAATTTAGATCCTTGAGAAGGTGAGAAACTCTATGAGTGGTTGAATCAGTATCCTAAAATTACAGATCTTTCTATCTCAAAGTTTGCTGAACGGCTCCTGGATGTAGTATCATACTCAACAGACAGTACACTTGTTATCACCACTATAACGGCCCCAAGGTGCCCGAATAGAATTCCCGTAGTTCCCGAATTGTGGCTCAGTTCATGAATCCGTCGATTCTGGTGGATCCGGGACGCCGGATTCAACTAGGGGACCCCCCATAGCGTGCCTTGAAGACCCGGAAGCAGTGCCAATGGGCCATCTCCGGAGCAAGGTTTTTTCTCAGTGATGGTCATTCCCAATTCGCTAAAGGGGAGCATTTCTCGTCCGGAGGCCCCCGGGCATGCGTGGCCACCGTGGAAAGGTCAAGAATGGCCACATGGACCTGTGGGAGCCAACAGAATCCAATTCCGCTTGTCGGTTTGGGTTCCGTGGCCTCGAAGCAAATCACCAAAGTGTCCCTGAATGGCCCCAGGGTGCCCGACTAGAATGCTCGTAGCGCTCGAACCGTGGCTCGGTTCACGAATCCGTCGATTCCAGTGGATCTGGGACACCAGGTTTCAGCTAGGGGTCCCCCCACAGCGTGCCTCGAAAACCCGAAAGCGGTGCCAATGGGCCATCTCTGGAGCTAGGGTTTTTCTCATTGATGGCCATTCCAAATTCGCTAAAGGGGTGCATTTCTCGGCCAGAGGCCCCCGGGCATGCATGGCCATCGTGGATAGGTTGACAATGGCCACGTGGACCTGTTGGAGCCGACGGAATCCAATTCCGCTCATCGGTTAGGGTTCTGAGGCCCTAGAGCAAATCTCCAAAGTGTCCCTGAATGGCCCCGAGGTGCCCGACTAGAATGCCCGTAGCACTCGAACCGTGGCTCGGTTCATGAATCCGTTGATTCCAGTGGATCTAGGACGTCGGGTTTCAGCTAGGGGGCCCCCCATAGTGTGCCTTGAAGACCCAAAAGAGGTGATAATGGGCCATCTCTGGAGCTAGGGTTTTGCTTAGTGATGGCCATTCAAAATTCGCTAAAGGGGTGCATTTCTTGTCCGGAGGCCCCCGAGCATGCGTGGCCACTGTGTACAGGTCCACAATGGCCATGTGGTTCTGTGGGAGCTGACGAAATCCAAGTCCGCTCACCGGTTTGGGTTCCGTGGCCCTAGAGCAAATCCCCAAAGTGTCCCTGAATGGCCATCACTAAGCAAAACCTTAGCTCCGGAGAAGGCCCATTGGCACCGCTTTTGGGTCTTGAAGGCACGCCATGGGGGGTCCCCTAGCTGAAACCCAGCATCCCAGACCCACCGGAATCAACAAATTTGGGAAACGAGCCATGGTTTGGCTGCTACGGGCATTCTAGTCGGGCACCCCGGGGCTATTCAGGGACACTTTGGGGATTTGCTCCGGGGCAATGGAACCCAAACCGGCGAGTGAACTTCGATTCTGTCAGCTCCCATTGGTCCACTTGGCCATTGTGGACCTGTCCATGGTGGCCACGCACACCCGGGGGCCTCCGGACAAGAAATGCACCCCTTTAGTGAATTTGGAATGGCCATCACTGAGCAAAACCCTAGCTCCAGAGATGGCCCATTGGCACTGCTTCCAGGTCTTCAAGGTATGGTGGGGGGGATCCCCTAGCTAAAACTCAGCGTCTCGGATCCACCAGAATTGACGGATTCGCGAACCAAGCCACAATTCGGGCTCTACAGGCATTCTAGTTGTTGGTTGTGGAGCATAATCTCCAGATTCAGAGATATTATTATTCAGTCATGTCCGTACCCCAGGTTTGGTTATGTTGTTGGCACGATCCCCAAGGGGTCCGGGGGAGTGGTTGCACTCCCCCAGCTAGTGGGCCAATGGGCCCCTGAGAAAGGGGGTTTGGGGGTGAAGCCCCTGAGGAAAATTTTTGGGGTTGTTTTCGCCACCAGTTTTTCAGGCCCATGGTTTTGGGTAACTCGTGGTATTTTCCCATTGTATTTCCCTTATAAAAGAAATACATTGTAACAAGGCTAGGGTTGATGTATTAGGTTTTATGCTTTGTAAAGATCTCTGAGATCGGAAGAGAGACTATGAGACAGTGAAGAAGAAGTGCAGCAGTTGTGCTGCAGGTTCTATCCCTTCACTTTGTTGGACAGTATAATAATAAGGATTGGCAACTTTAGTGTAGATGTAGCCCATCTTGGGGTGAACCACGATATATCTATGTCTCTCTTGTAATGTGTGTGTGATTATATTTGCATTTCTGTTTATTTTTATTGCTCTGCGATCCTGTTTTTCTAACAATTGGTATCAGAGCCAAAGTTTTGTTTGGCAGATAAACCCGCAGGAAGCTAGGGTTTCTAGTTCGAGTGGGAGCAATGGTGGAAGAAGGAAATTTTAAGGTCGAGAAATTTAACGGCCAAAACTTCCAGTTATGGAAGATGCAAATGGAGGACTATCTGTACCAGAAGGATCTATTCCTACCATTGGGAGGAAGAGCAAAGCAGCCGGCAACTATGAAAGACGAAGAATAGGAGGTTCTTGACAGAAAGGCTTTGGGAACAATACAGCTGAGCCTGGCTTCGTCTGTGGCTTTCAATATCTCAAAAGAAACGACAACGAAGGGTTTGATGAGCGCACTGGGTAAGCTATATGAAAAACCCTCAGCCTCCAACAAGGTATTTCTAATGAAGTGTTTATTTAATATGAAGATGTCTGAAGGTGGGTCTGTTACTGATCATTTAAATGAGTTTAATACGGTTACAAATCAACTAAGTTCTATAAGTGTGAACTTTGATGATGAGGTTAGGGATCTTCTAATCTTGTGTTCATTGCCAAAAAGCTAGAATAGCTTGGTCATGGCTATAAGTAACTCTGTCTCTAGTTCAAACACCTTGAAATTTGATGATGTTATTGGTGTTATTCTTAGCGAGGAAATGCAAAGAAAAAGCACAGGTGAGACATCAGGTAATGCGTTGACCATGGAGAGCAGGGGAAGACAAAAGGAGAGAGGAAAGAGCCAAGGAAATCGTGGTCTAAATGGGAAGATCCAAGTCCAGACTGGGAAAAGTAGAGTGCTGGAACTGTGGAAAGAAAGGGCATCTGAAGAAAGACTGCAGATCTCTATAGAAGAAAGGAGATGCACAGCAGGAAACTACACAGGAAGCAAATGTAGGAGGTGATGTGTTACAAGATGCTTTGATTCTTGCATTAGATAATACTAGTGATTATTGGGTAGTATATTCAGGGGCTTCAAGTCATGCTACACCCCATAGGAAATACTTTCATGATTATGTTCCAGGCAATTTTGGACATGTTTTATTGGGTGATGACGAGCCATGTAAAATTGTTGGAATGGGTAAGGTATGGATAAAAGTTAAGAATGGAACTGATTGGTTGTTGAAAGATGTAAGGCATATTCCTGCTATGAAAAGAAATCTGATCTCAACAGGGCAGTTGGGAGATGGCGTCTGTCTATCTACATTTGGAGAAAAGTGGTATAAGATCACTAAAGGATCAATGGTGATAGCAAACGGAGACAGTGTAGGTACGTTGTATTTATGTCCTCATAATACTAACCATTCTATCTCTTTAGCTTCCATAGGAACAGATACAGCATTGTGGCATCATAGGCTTGGCCACATGAGTGAGAAGGGGATGCAGACTCTCCACTCAAGGAAGTTGCTGCCATATTTGAAGTAGGTATGTTTGGAATTCTATGAAAACTGTGTTTATGGAAAAAATAAGAGAGTCATATTTCTCAAGGTTGGGAAACAGAAGAATAATGAAAAGTTAAAGCTTGTGCATATAGATGTATGGGGACCAACTCAGGTACAATCTCTTGGTGGCTCTCATTATTATGTTACATTTATTGATGATGCAACTAGGAAAACTTGGGTTTATTGCATTAGAAAGAAATCTGATGTGTTTGCTACTTTTAAGAAGTGGAAAGTTTTGGTTGAGAATGAGACAAGAAAAAGGTTGAAGTGTCTCAGATTTGATAATGGAGGTGAGTACTTCGGTAGGGAGTTTGATAGTTACTGTTCATACCATGGGATTCTTAGAGAGAAGACAATCCTAGGAACACCACAAGAAAATGGTTTGTCTGAAAGGATGAATAGAACAATCATGGAGCGTGCAAGGTGTATGAGATTGCATGCAGGGTTGCCCTTACAGATTTGGGCAAATGTTGTAAATATTGCTATTTATTTAATAAACAGAGGACCTTCAAGTGCTTTGGATGGTGGTATTCCAGAGGAGGCATGGACAGGTAAAAAGGTAAACTACTCATTTCTGAGAACGTTTGGTTGTGAAGCATTTGTCCATATTGATAAAGATAATAGAACAAAGCTTGAAGCTAAATCTAAGAAATGTACCTTTATTGGATATGGGGTTGATGATTTTGGTTATTGCTTATGGGATTATGAAAATAACAAAATCATTAGGAGTAGAGATGTGATATTCCATGAAAAGTTCATGAATAAAGATCAGTTGCAGGGAAAGAAACAGGAAAAGGAAAACACGGAGTACACAGTGCTTGATGAAATTAAAGAAAATGAAGTTCCAAAGGTGCCAGAAAATCAAAAACAACAGCAAGTACCTGAAACTCCTGCAACTACAAGAAGATCTACCAGGTTAAGTAGACTCCTTAAAAGATACTCTCCTTCAATGTATTATTTATTGATGACTGATGCTGGTGAACCAGAGTGTTATGAAGAAGCAATGCAGGTGGAAACTAGAAAGAAGTGGGAGCAAGGCATGAATGAGGAGATGGACTCATTGGTAGGAAACCAGACTTGGGATTTGGTTCATTTGTCTGTTGGTAAAAGAGCATTGCTGAACAAATGGATTTACAGGTTGAAAAAGAGCTTGTATGGCTTGAAGCAAGCTCCAAGGCAGTGGTATTTAAAATTTGACAGGTTTATGACAGAACAAGGTTATAGTAGATGTCATTCTAACCACTGTTTTTATTTCAAGAAGCTAGACAATGAAAAATATATTATCTTGTTATTGTATGTGGATTACATGCTTGTTGCAGGATATAAATGTACTCAAAAGGAAGCTAACTATTCCATTTGCGATGAAGGATTTGGGTGCTGCAAAGCAAATCCTTGGTATATTGAGAATAACGAGAGACAAGAAAAATCACAAATTGACATTGTCTCAGAGTGAGTACATACAAAAGGTGTTGGAGAGGTTTAGAATGCAGAATGCAAAACCAGTTAGTACACCTTTGGCCAGCCATTTCAGTCTAAGTAAGGAAATGTGTCCCAAGACACAGGAAGAGATAGATTACATTTCCAAGATTCCCTATCAATCAACAGTTGGTAGCTTGATGTATGCCATGGTGTGCACAAGATCAAATATTGCACATGCAGTGGGAGTTGTGAGAAGATATATGAACAATCCAGGTAAAGAACATTGGAAGGAAGTACAATGAATTCTCAGGTGTTTGAGAGGTACTACTACTCGGGAATTATGTTTTGGAGGTTCAGACACCGTTCTACAAGGATATGTTGATGCAGATATGGAAGGTGATAAGGATAGTAGGAGAAGCACCACATGGTATGTGTTTACTGTAGGTGGAACAGTAGTAAGTTGGATTTCGAAACTGTAGAAGGTTGTTGCACTTTCAACAACAGAAGCAAAGTATGTTGCTGTTACAGAGGCTAGTAAAGAGATCATTTGGTTGTAGAGGTTTATGGAGGAATTGGGTAAGAAGCAAAAGGATAGCAGGTTGTATAGTGACAGCCAGAGTGACATTCATATTGCAAAGAACTCAGCATTCCATTCCAGGCCTAAACATATACAGCTCAAGTACCATTTCATACGGTCTGTTCTGGAAGATGAACTGTTGAAGCTGGAAAAGATACACACTAGCCAAAATCCTGCAAACATGTTCACAAAGGTAGTGATCAGAGAGAAACTGAGTTCCTGCTTGGTTTCAGTTGGCCTTCTAGCATGAAGGTGAAGAGGAGAAAGTTGCCAAGTCTAAGTCCAGCAAGTGAAGCAGCGGTGGAGTTGTTGTGATCAGTCTCCAAGTGGGAGATTGTTGGTTTGTGGAGCCTGATCTCCAGATTCAAAGATATTATTATTCAATCGTTTTCATACCCTAGGTTTGGTTATGATCCTAGCACGATCCTCAGGGGGTCCGGGGGGCTAGCAGTCCCCCTTGGGGGTTTGGGGGAAACGCCCCCAAGTTACGGGGATTTGAGGGCAAAGCCCCGAGGAAAATTTTTGGGGCTGTTTTCGCCACCAGTTTTTTGGGCCCATGGTTTTGGGTAACCCGTGGTATTTTACCATTGTATTTCCCTTATAAAAGAAAGACATTGTAACAAGGATAGGGTTGATGTATTAGGTTTTATGAATTGTAAATATCTCTGAGATCGGAAGAGATACTATGAGACAGTGAAGAGGAAGTGTAGCGGTTGTGCTGCAGGATGTATCCCTTCACTTTGCTGGAAAGTATAATAAGGACTGGCAACTTTAGTGTGGACGTAGCCCATCTTGGGGTGAACCACAATATATCTGTGTCTCTCTTGTAATGTGTGTGTGATTATATTTGCATTTCTGTTTATTGTTATTGCTCTGCAATCCTGTTTTTCTAACACTAGTTGGGCACCTCAAGGCTATTCAGGGACACTTTGGGGATTTGCTCCGGGGCAACAGAACCCAAACCGGCGAGTGGACTTGGATTTCGTCGGCTCCCACAGGTCCACGTGGCCATTGTGGACCTGTCCACGATGGCCACGCATGCCCGAGGGCCTCCGGACGAGAAATGCACCCCTTTAGCAAATTTGGAATGGCCATCACTGAGCAAAACCCTAGCTCCAGAGATGGCCCATTGGCACTACTTCCGGGTCTTCAAGCCACGCTGTGGGGGGTCCCATGGCTGAAACCCGGCGTCCCGGACCCACCAGAATCGACGGATTCATGACCCGAGCCACGGTTCGGATGCTACGGGCAGTCTAGTCGGGCACCCCCGAGGCCATTCAGGGACACTTTGCGGATTTGCTCCGAGGCCACGGAACCCAAACTGGTAAGCGGAATTGGATTCCATCGACTCCCACAGGTCCACGTGGCCATTGTCGACCTATCCACGTTGGCCACGCACACCTGGGGGCCTCCAGACAAGAAATGCACCCCTTTAGCGAATTTGGAATGGCCATCACTGAGAAAAACCCTAGCTTTGGAGATGTCCCATTAGCATCGCTACCGGGTCTTCAAGGTACGCTGTGGGGGGTCCCCTAGCTAAAACCTAGCGTCCCGGACCCACCGGAATCAACGGATTCACGAACCAAGCCACGGTTCGGGCGCTACGGGATTTCTAGTCGGGCACCCCGGGGTCATTCTAGTGGTGATAACAAGTTTACTGTCTGTTGAGTCTAATACTACATCCAGGAGCCACTCAGCAAACCTTGAGATAGAAATCTCTGTAATTTTAGGATACTAATTCAACCACTCATACAGTTTTTCGCCTTCTTGAGGATCTAAATTTATAATTTCCTTCTGGGTAGATTCAGGCATTCTCGAGGATCTAAATTTATAATTGCCTTCTAGGTAGATTCAGGCATGGAATAATATTTGGCGGCACTTCCAACCTCCCCAGACCATTTGGTTAGCCACAATATGTGCAACTCCTTTGACAAAAGATAAATTTTGGTGTGGGCGACAGCATTTGATACACTATCCAAATCTATGTTGTTGGAAGAACTTACATATTTCAACAAAGGAGCATTTTGCAGGTGACTCGAAAATCCCTTCCAATTTTCAACAATAAAACAAAGAAGTTCAAAGTACAGATTTTCAGGCCAGCTTGTCAACCAATTAGACAACCGAATACAGGGAGATAACCATGCCCAAAAAGTTCAAGCTATTATAAAACTCTTGTTTATCAAGATAAGGATGGACTATGTGTACATTACAAGAAGATATATGAATGAAGTCTCTTTGATGAACTTGTCCTCTTGCTTTCTCCAAAATGTGTTTAAAAGAAGGGAGTATTGTTCGAGCTTCTGCTGGTTTACAGAAATGTTTATTCCCAAAGATGACGTCACATAAAACCACTTCCTTAGCTTTCAATTGGGTTTGAATGACATCTCTAACTTATGTTAGTTGTGGATAATGAGGAATATGAAAGGGAAGGTACCTATAGACCCAAGTTTTCAATTATAGAGGTGAATTACCACTTATCAGAGCACGAAATGCTGAACAAAAGGCTAATGGAACACAACGAAGGATTCCCTGGTCCCGGCAGGTATCCAGCAGGTGTCCCTGAAGGCCTTTTGGATGCGAGATGGAATGAGCCATAGAATGAAGACCATGGCTCGAATCGATGAACTGTTGACTCTGTTAGATTCAGGATGCTGGGATAGTTCTAGGGGTGCCCCTCCCCTTCAGTTGGGTGGCCCCGGTGTCATCTTGTATGTCCATCTTGGAAATTACGGTTTTGCTCAGTGAGGGAGTGTGTAATTTTTGCACACAGGGGTCAACTTTGGAAAATCATCCACCGGGAACTTGTGGCTAGCGTTCCCTGCTGGAACGTACCTAGACACACTTGCATGACTCCCAGGAACCCGATTTTGTTGCACGGTTGAAGTTATATGCCCCCGGTAGGTATCCAGCAGGTGTCCCTGAAGGCCTTTTGGATGCGAGATGGAATGAGCCATAGAATGAAGACCGTGGCTTGGATCATCGAACCATCAAATCTGTTGGATTTAGGTTACAGGGATAGTGCTAGCAATGCCCCTCCCCTCCGGTCTGATGGCCCCAGTTTCGTCTTGTACGTCCATCTTGGAAACTAGGGTTTTGCTCAGTGAGGGAGTGTGCAATTTTTGCACACGGAGGTCAACTTTGGAAAATCATCCACCGAGCACTTATGGCTAGCGTTCCTAGCCAGAACCTACCTAGACACACTTTCATGACTCCCCGGAACCCGTTTTTGTTGCACGGTTGGAGTTATATGCCACCAACAGTTATCCAGTAGGTGTCCCTGAAGGCCTTTCAGATACGAGACGAAACGAGCCATATAATGAATACCATGGCTTGGATCGACAAACCGTCGACTCTGTTGGATTCAGGACGCCAGGATAGTGCTAGTGGTGCCCCTCGCCTCCTGTCCGATGGCCCCAGTGTCATCTTGTACGTCCATCTTGGAAACTAGGGTTTTGCTCAGTGAGGGAGTGTGCAATTTTTGCACACAGGGGTCAAATTTGGAAAATCATCCACCGAGCACCTGTGGATAGCATTTCCAGTCTAAACCTACTTAGACACACTTGCAAGACTCCATAGAACCCGGTTTTTTTGCACGGTTGGAGTTCTATGCCCCCGACAGGTATCCAGCAGGTGTCCCTGAAGGCCTTTTGGATGCGAGACGGAACGATCCATAGAATGAAGACCGTGGCTCGGATCGACGAACCGTCGACTCCATTGGAATCAAGACACCGGGATAGTGCTAGGGTTGCCCCTCCCCTCCGGTCCGGTGGCCCTGGTGTCATCTTGTACGTCCATCTTGGAAACTAGGGTTTTGCTTAGTGAGGGAGTGTGCAATTTTTGCACACTGGGGTCAACTTTGGAAATTCATCCACCGGGAACTTGTGGCTAGCATTCCCAGCCGGAACCTACCTAGACACACTTGCATGACTCCCCAGAACTTGTTTTTGTTGCACGGTTGGAGTTCTATGCCCCCGGCAGGTATCCAGCAGGTGTCCCTGAAGGCATTTTGGATGCGAGACGGAATGAGCCATAGAATGGAGACCGTGGCTAGGATCGACGAACCATCGACTCCGTTGGATTCAGGATGATGGGATAGTGCTAGGGGTTCCCCTCCCCTCCGGTCCGGTTTCCCCAGTGTCATCTTGTACGTCCATGTTGGAAACTAGGGTTTTGCTTAGTGAGGGAGTGTGCAATTTTTGCACACGGGGGTCAACTTTGGAAAATCATCCACCGGGCACTTGTGGCTAGCGTTCCCAACCGGAACCTACCTAGACACACTTGCATGACTCCCCAGAACCCGGTTTTGTTGCACGGTTGGAGTTCTATGCCCCCGGCAGGTATCCAACAGGTGTCCCTGAAGGCCTTTTGGATGCGAGACGGAACGAGCCATAGAATGAAGACAGTGGCTCAGACCGATGAATCGTTGAATCCGTTGGATTCAAGATGTTGGGATAGTGCTAGGGGTGCCCCTCCCCTCCGGTCTGGTGGCCCCGGTGTCATCTTGTACATCCATCTTGGAAACTAGGGTTTTTCTTAGTGAGGGAGTGTGCAATTTTTTCACATGGGGGTGAACTTTGGAAAATCATCCACCAGGCACTTGTGGCTAGCTTTCCCAGCTGGAACCTACCTAGACACACTTTCATGATTCCCCGGAACCCGATTTTATTGCATGGTTGGATTTTTATGCCCCCGGCAGGTATCCAACAGGTGTCCTTGAAGGCCTTTTGGATGAGAGACGGAATGAGCCATAGAATGAAGACCGTGGCTCGGATCGACAAACCATCGACTCCGTTGGATTCCGGTCCGGTGGCCCCGGTGTCATCTTGTACGTCCATCTTGGAAACTAGGGTTTTGCTCAGTGAGGGAGTGTGCAATTTTTGCACATGGGGGTCAACTTTGGAAAATCATCCACCGGGAACTTGTGGTGATGATGATGATGATAGTGATGATGATGAAGACGTTGATGATGATGGTGAAGGTGATGGTGATGAAGATCATGATTATGATGAAGATGGTGATGATGATGGACACGGTGATGAGGGACCTACAGATGACAGTGATGATGAAGATGGTGATGATGATTACGAATATGGTGATGATGATTATGAAGATGGTGATGATGATGGAGATGGCAATGGTGATGATGAAGATGGTGATGGTTCCGTCTCACATCCAAAAGATGGAGATGGTGATGATGATGAAGATGGTGATGATTATGAAGATGGTGATGTTGATGATGATGGTGATGGTAGTGGATTTGATGGTGATGGCGATGGTGATGGTAGTGGATTTGATGGTGATGGTGATGGTGATGATGAAGAAGATGGTGATGATGATGAAGGCATTGATGATGATGGCGATGGTGATGAAGATGATGACAATGATGATGAAGATGGTGATGATGATGGACACGGTGATGAGGGACCTACAGATGACAATGATGATGAAGATGGTGATGATGATGATGATGGTGGTGAATTTGATGGTGATGGTTTCGTCTCGCATCCAAAAGATGGAGATGGTGATGATGAAGAAGATGGTGATGATGATGAAGATGGTGACATTGATGATGATGGTGATGGTGGTGAGGTTGATGGTGATGGTGATAGTGAAGATGGTGATGGTTCCATCTCACATCCAAAATATGGATATGGTGATGATGATGAAGATGAAGATGGTGATGATGATGAAGATGGTGACGTTGATGATGATGGTGATGGTGGTGAAGTTGATGGTGATGGTGATGGTGATGATGAAGAAGATGGTGATGATGATGAAGGTGTTGATGATGATGGCGATGGTGATGAAGATGTTCACAGTGATGATGATGGACACGGTGATGAGGGAACTACATATGACAATGATGATGAAGATGGTGATGATGATGACGATGGTGGTGAAGTTGATGTTGATGATGGAAATGGTGATGGTTCTGTCTCGCATCCAAAAGATGGAGATGGTGATGATGATGAAGATGGTGATGATGATGAAGTTGGTGACGTTGATGATGATGGTGATGGTGGTGAGGTTGATGGTGATGGTGATGGTGATGATGGAGATGGTGATGGTTCCGTCTTGCATCCAAAATATGGAGATGGTGATGATGACGAAGATGGTGATGATGATGAAGATGGTGATGTTGATGATGATCGTGATGGTGGTGAGGTTGATGGTGATGATGAAGATGGTGATGGTTCCGTCTCGCATCCAAAAGATGGAGATGGTGATGATGATGAAGATGGTGACGTTGATGATGATGGTGATGGTGGTGAAGTTGATGGTCATGGTGATGGTGATGATGATGAAGGCATTTATGATGATGATGAAGGCATTGATGATGATGGTGATGGTGATGAAGATGATGAAGATGGTGATGATGATGGACACGGTGATGAGGGACCTAGAGATGACAATGATGATGAAGATGGTGATGATGATGGAGAGGGTGATGAGGGACCTAGAGATGACAATGATGATGAAGATGGTGATGAGGGACCTAGAGATCACAATGATGATGAAGCTGGTGATGATGATGAAGATGGTGATGATGATGAAGGCGTTGATGGTGATGGCGATGGTGATGAAGATGATGATGGTGATGATGATCAAGATGATGATGATGATGGAGATGTTGATGATGATGAAGATGATGATGATGTTGATGATGATGAAGATGATGAAGATGATGGAGATGTTGATGAGGAACCTAGAGATGACAATGATGATGAAGATGGTGATGATGATGATGATGGTGATGATGATGAAGACATTGATGATGATGAAGATGGTGATGTACATTGCATATTAATGGTGTGGCTTGGTCTAAAGCAATAGCATGAGTCATGAGTGAGGTGGGTCTAAATCAATTTATTTTGTGGAGCGGTTTTGCATTTTGAAGTTCCCTTGATCATTGTGTTCTAGTTGCATTGTTGGTTTTGGCTATTTGTTCCGAATGCTAGGAGTTTTTCCTTTTTTTTCTCTTTAACTTGTGTGCAAAGCTCTAGGCATTCATCTAAAATTTTCCCAATCTATCTATCCAAGTTCATTCTACCTTCATTAATGAGTTTTGACCTCAAATTCAATCTTCTTCTATGGTCATGTATTATTTATCTCGGGGAATTTATTTATATCCAATGTATTTGACTCTAAGAACCTCTCATGTGTGATTATAAAAAAATCAAGATTCCCTCAACCCCCAAACATTCCCTTTCAAAGAATTTTTTATCATTGAGTGTGGTATGGGTGCCAACATGAGGTTTTTTCTACTAAAGATGGATCTTGGCGTCTTGACCATGGTTGGGGTGATGACAATGAGGTTCATATGACTCCAATGAATTTTCCATGGATCATGGGGTAAAATGATCTCTCAGGTATTATTGCATGTGAACTTGCACGTACCAAGCTACAACAAATCTTTCACAGGAGTGGATTTGTCTATGTGAATAGATAAGTAAAAAGCTTTTAGCAGCAAGACCTATCAATTTTAACTTCGAAGTATGGGAAATGTTCAAAGTGGGGTTGAGAGGCTGGATGGTGATTGTAGTAGTGGGCATGGTATTGGTGAGAATGATGTCATGATAGTGTAATTAAACATTAAGATGGTGCCCCTAGAGCTTGGATCCTATCCTAGAAACATGAGAGCCTAGCCTAAAAACCCTAGTTAGTAGCATAAATCCTAGTTTGCATTCTAATCACAATGAAACCCTATTATGTAGCCTAAGATCTAGCCCTAAATTATAATACATATAAAGATTAAATCATTTTCATTGTACATATATATTCATCTGCATACATTTGAATCCAAATCACTATACACATATATGCATAGTTTCTCATCTATATAGCAAAGGGTGCATACAACTAGAAAACTGTTGTACCTAGCACCAGATACCTAATTTAGAAACCTAATGGTTTGAAATTGGTTGTACCATTAAGATTTTTATATGGTGGATACACACACCTATGGAAACCTTCTAAATGGATGGAAAACCTAATATTATCATAACATTAGTAAGGATTAGTCCAACATGTAGTAATGCTTACATGTTCTAGTGTTGATGACGCACTAATGGATGCATGCAACTTGATGGTAATTGTAGTAGTGGGCATGGTATTGGTGAGAATGATGTCATGATAGTGGAATTAAACATTAAGATGGGAACCTAGAGCTTGGATCCTAGCCTAGAAACACGATAGCCTAGCCTAAAAACCCTAGTTGGTAGCGTAAACCCTAGTTTGTATTCTAATCACAATGAATCCCTATTATGTAGCCTAAGATCTAGACCTAAATTATAATACATGTAAAGATTAAATCATTTTCATTGTACATATATATTCATGTGCATACATTTGAATCCAAATCACTATACACATATATGCATAGTTTCTCATCTATATAGCAAGGGTGCATGCAACTAGAAAACCATTGTACCTAGCACCGGATATCTAATTTAGAAGCGTAATGGTTTGAAATTGGTTGTACCATGAAGATTTTTATATGGTGGATATGCACACCTATGGAAACCTTCTCAAAGGATGGAAAACCTAATATTATCATAACATTAGTAAAGCTTACTCCAACATGTAGTAATGCTTACATGTTCTAGTGTTCATGCCGCACTAATGGATGCATGCAACTTGATGATGGTGTATTTGTGACTCCATTGATGTAATGCACTTGTTCGAAATGTATTTAACAAGTGTCTGAGTGTCCAATAGATGAATTATGATGTCCTAATACCCCTCTATCCCTTCTAGACAAAATTTGACAGCATTTGGGGTATTGGGGTAACAAGTTGGTGTGTTGAGGTGGATATAGCCTCAAAAATACACCTCATAGTAGTCATTTACTGTAATGTCAACTATACATGTGTTTAAGTCAACGTGTCTACATAAAATTATATCGCTATCACATAATGATAAATTAAGGAAGTCCTAATTGTAAATGGTAGTGGATGTGATGGTCATCAAATCAAAGGTGGCTATATCCGTGAGTGAGAATTAATGAGCTAGCTATACATTGTGCTCAAGGTTGTCCTATTTGTATGGTGACAATTGATTAAGAAATGATTCCATAACTTGGTTATTAATTTGTTGCATGATCTTACGTGGACAAAATGGTCAAAATAAATACTAGTGATGACATTTCATTATGTAGAGCATGGAGATTTTGGATCTCATTATGTAGAGCTATTAAAAATCATGATCTCATTTTAACCTTTTGACGACAATGGACATTTTCTATTTTTAAGTATTCTTTTCCTAGTACTCAAGTTCCCAATATATATCTTATGTGCCATGAGGTGTGATTTGTCCATCCATTTATTCCGTTTGTTTTTAGATTAATTCTCACACATGATTTTGTTTGAGTTAGCCTATGTTTACAATGTTTTCTTAACATAGATACCATTACGAGCTTTTACATGTGGAAAGATAAACCAAGATGAACTATGATATCCAACTTCTCTTCTAAGATCTAGGTAAAACCCAAATTTACACAACATCACATCATGATACACACAACATGAGACAACCACATTAGACAACGAGATATATAAATCACATAACTGAAAATCCATGTACATCGAGGCTACAAAACTCATCCAAACATATACAATTTCTAGCAAATAGTGGAACATGGTTCCCAATGTACGTACAATGGCAACTCATGCCCTACACAAAATGCGACAACTCATGGCGTAGATACAAAATACATGGCAACTTGTGCCGTAGATACAAAGTACATCAAAACGGTGCACAAAAGTGCCACATCATGGCTAATGTACATAACACGTGGTGTGTCAAGCATTGTGACCACTGCCGTCACTCCCAGGCGTAGATCCAAAGTTGATCTTCCTACTCTTCGAGCTACCGGTTCCTCGGGTCTTGCTCTGTCTAGGAGTATTCCGTCTCTCCGGGCTCTGGAACAAATGATATAAGATACCGTCATTTTCAAGCATTTTCAACATTTGCCACATTTATAAAACAAATATAGAATTTGAATCTTAAATAAATCATCTCTGACGTGAGTGGGAAACGTTGGACAGGTGTCCTGGATCTGCGGAGCCTCTCAACAATTCTAGCCTACAACATTTACAACAATCATTTCATTGAAAAGAAATAATTTCTTAAATTAATTTTTGTTAGTGCATCAAAATATTTTCATAAATTAGCTTGATTCTCACCATGAACACCTCCGACGATGGACATGGCTGGGTTTTTAGGCTAGCAAGTGGAGAAGATGGCCGGACAACCAACTCCGATGCAGTGATGGGGGGGGCACAAATGTAGTGGCAGCCAGTACAGGTGCAACCACTGGAGATACTGATGAGGATACTGGAAGAGTAGATGCCACAATAGTGGCAGGAAGTGGGGATGATATGGTGGGAGAATACATGGTGGTATGGGGTGTAGGAGGATGTCGTGGTTGATGAACCCCTTCCAGTTGTACGATAGAGGGTATCAAATGAAAAGGGCTAGGGGGGATGTTGAGGGATGGTGCATGGGAGGGCAGTCCTGCATGGAGGGAGGAGGATGGACGAATGGGAGGTTGTGGATGAAGAGGGGAAGGTGGAAGGAAGGGGGGCCGTGGAGGAATGGGGGAGGATGGATAGACATGGGGGCATGGATAAATTGGGGAGGATGTATGGATCGGGGGGGGGGGGGGGCGAGTGGGGGAGGATGGATGGAGGGGGGAGTATGGCCGGAGAGGGGGGGATGGATGGAAGGGAGGGGGTGGACGTAGGGAGGGGTCTAGATGGAAGCAAGGGGGGGGACTCATGGGAGAGGGTGGATACATAGGACTAAAATGGGGAGATGCAGCTGCTGGTGGCACCTACATATACATTTGTAATATCACAATTTAGTAAACAAACAATAAATTAAACCATAGTAAGTCGTAAGAAAACAAATTAAAAGCATGCATATAACTACACATTGTACCTGTGTATATGGTGATGTGCCAATCCCTGGCGGGGGTGGTTGATCACCGTAGTCACGGAACACTTGTGGACAAAAAAATGCATGTTATGAACATGTTAAACAAGTCATTATCTAGGCAATCAAGATATTCAAAAACATTGTACGAACTATCAACGTGTATTCCATAAATATAAATACTTGAGTAATATAAATGACATAAGTAATAACAATATTGTGTCAGGTACTGAAAATACCTCCGTGTGGGGTGCCACAATTTCATTTGCAGCTGCATCCAGGTTGGGAGATCCTACGTTCTCCCATCTTGGTGTATTAGCTCTGAATAACTGTACATTGAAATAATAGCTTAAGTCAAACAAAAATAATTTAAAAATACTTTACAAGTTATCAAGTGATGATTGAAAACACATTAAAAAAATTGTTGACCTGATCCATAGAACAGCCCTCGATCAGGCTAGGGCAAGTGTGCCCGCAATGGGGACAAAGATGTGGAATTGCCCCCATCGAACTGGAATGCCCAGCATAGCTACCACTAGTCACAGGTATATCCTGGCCCTGTCGTGAAGGCCCTGTACCTGGATCTCTATCAAGGTCAACCAACCTCTCCACTATAGTTGCTGCTACAAAGGAGGGTGTGTCTGAGGAGTCTACGTGCAACATTCCTCATTCCCACCTCGATATGATCAAGATTGTGGGGCAACTGAGGTGGCTGGGGAGAGGGTTTGGGGTTGCGCCTCGAAGATGGTGGCCCTCTCAGTGGGTCCCTCTAGGCAGCAGGTCGATCTTGGGCAGAGCCAAGCCCGACCACCCTGGAACTCGGTTATGTCAAAATAGTTGACATGTAAACCAAGGCAAAACTCAGCCCACAGTTGGCGAAGGAAGTACTGTGGAACCTCCCTATTGCAGGGAGGTTTATCATACACCATGAACCACCTCCGCATCTAATTGTCCCTCCACGGTTGGTAATGACACCAATCCATGCAGACACGTGGCTTTGTAATGTTTGGTGGTTGGTTTGTTTTTGGATCGGTGAACATACTATATAATTGGGCTTTTGTAATGTTCAAATCTTTTATTGATTCCTTGGAGATGCCCGTGGAGTAGTACTCCCACATCCTAGCTCTAAATGAGTCATGTCGGTTAATTGTTGGTGTGCATGGATGAGGGAGTCAATTGAGTTATCAATTGATGTGGCAAGAGACAATCGAGATGGTTCCCCTGAGTTTATAAGTTCGCGAGTGTGCACTCGCATTTCATTTACATAATGGTTAAGGTCATCTTGTTCAAAATTGGGTTGGGGTTTTTGGTTTTTGTTCGGCATTTGGATTGTGTTCACGGTTTTCTTTGGCATTGGGTCCAAGGTTTGGGTTTTCTTGTGTTCCACCGGACTCGGGGTTAACATCTTGTTCACTCATTGTCTCAGTTTACAATTTTCAATATAAAATTGGTTCATTGTTTTCAAAATTTGGGAATTATTTACAATTAAATAATAAAAAAAATTGACACAAATAATGAACAAAATGAAAAACAAAATGTGATATTTACCTATTAATCGAAGTGTTGATGAGTTTGTGGGTGTTGTTGGGTGGTTTTTGGAATCGATTTTGGCCTCCTGTGGTGGTTGAATCGGCACGGACGCAGAGGAGGAGGATGCGCTTGGCCAAATGGAACAATGGGGAAATTGTGCTCTGGTTTTCTTTTTTTTAACAGAGACGTGTGCGCGCCACCATTGCACGCGATGCACCAGCCACACACACATGTCTCAGTTCGGTACCGAACCTAGCGGCGTGTGCGCGCTACCTTAGGGTGCATACGCGCCATTTTTTTTTTCTGCTAGAGCGCCCCCAACGAAAATGGGGACCATCTTCGTACGCCCGCCCAATAGTGTTCACCTATGTGTTGTGTGCATATTTGATCAGTGATTCAACTAGTCTATCAAATTGTTTTTATTTTGAAATCCACATTCAGTGTTTAATAGTTCCCCATCCAAAGCTATTCAATGTTTGTCTCAGTGCACAATGCTTTTTCTACTGAATGGTAGCTAAGGATGGGCTGGGAAAATGAAGTTCGCACCCTCATATTAGCCTTTGCACATTCAAATAGTAATTCTGCACATTTAACTCTCATCCCAGGCCTAATCATTTTTCAACTCTTAAATTCGAGGCTTACATTCGTTTCAATCCTCATTAATGGGGGATCTGAGCGGGACAGAGAACATTTAGATGACAACCTCAAAATGGTTTGACATGAGGTTCAAGATCTCAATTGCACATTGTTCTTACATACATAAGAAAGGTTGGTCAAACTACTCAACTTTGTTAAAAAAATGGAAATTAACAAATATAAAAAAAAAAAATTAAAAAATAAGTAGTAGTTGATGAATGGATAACTTTTCTAGCAGATAACTAGAAGAATGTGACAGATAAAAAGAATATAAAAAATAACTGATGGATGGTTGATACATGAATGCATGGATAACTTGTAACAAATAACTTATGGTGGCACTTAACGTGTGGTCTATTGGTGTTTACCAACCACAAAAAAAAGTGGATATGATAGTTGATAGGACTATTCTAAACCAACCATAAATTTATAAATAAAAATATTAAAGTATTTAAAAGTGTATATGAGGATTTAATAACTATTAATTTAATTAAAAAATTGTTGATAAAATTAAAATATAACTAACAGATATCAATCTTAAACATGGATTTATTTATCAAGTATTCAGAAGAATCTAATTTATTGAGTATAATTATTATTTTATCTTACAATTTTTATATTTTTAAGAAAAAAACTATACCTCAATAATCTTTCTCAAGATTAAAGTTTAAGATGGATTTACACTCATTTTAATTATTTTATTTAATGAATTAACATGATTTTTTATAGTTATCTTTTATGTTTAATAATATTAATTAACTTGATTAACTACAACATTTATCATACTAAAATATAGAGAATAATAAATTGACCAAAATATTAATTACAAATCAATTTGTTATTTTTTATAATATAAATTTATGTTGTCATCATTGTAATGTATTACATTGTTAGGGATAAAAATATAATAAAATATTAACAAATGAATTTATTTTCAATTATTAAAATGAATATTACTAAAATTTTAGGAAAATTGGTATGTTGTACAAGGGACTTATTGTTAGAAAAATATGAACGCAGAGCAATAATAATAAACAAGATGCAAATATAAATCACATAAACACAATACAAGAGAGACACCAATATAACCTAGTTCATCCAAGTTGGACAACTTGCAACACATCTATTGCAATTTCGCTGGGATCCAGACATGGCTGAAACACTATCTTTGATCTTTCAGGCTTTACAACCAACACTTATATCTCCATCTTCCAACTAAAATGATGTTAAATCTTTCTTATGTATCACTCTTTCAACTAAAATGATGTTAAATTTTAAAAATTTATTTTTATAATTATTTTTTAAATAAATTTCATTATATATTTAAGATTTTCTTAATCTGTTGTTATAAAATATTAATATTTTTATTTATATAATTAATTTATAAAATTAACTATAAATTTAATTCTTAAAAATTAAAATGTTTATATTTTTTATGTTTTAGTTAAATCAAAATACTTTTAGCTTGTAATAATTTAAAAGTAGGTGTGGGGGTTCTCTTTGAACCCATGAAAACATGAGAAAGAGTATGGTTGGGGGTTGGGAATTATGACGAATAATCAGGCTGAAGCTTTGAGTATGGGGCAGGGATTAAAGCAGGGAAATTCACCTCCAAAACATAATGGAAGATTCAATGGTTTTAATATGTAATTTATTCCTGGACACAAATCCAAAATATTTAATATTAACACGTTTATTATTGAGGATTTGAAGTGATGCTAATGGTATCATAGAGGTCAGATTTTTCCATGTGTTGCGGACTTTGTATTAAGAGGATTCATCAGGAAAAATTGGCATGCAATATTTCTATAGGGAATTTAATAAGTAATAGTGCAATCATTATACAACCTATCCCCTAACTATAGGCTCCATAGCCAAAAACTATTTAATCTTATTCTGTAGTGTGCATGTTTTGCATGGAGAAACTTCCAAATAGCATGTAAATTCAATGGCGAAATTGGCATTTAATTCGGTCTTCAATAAAATAAGAGGCTAATTAATGAAGCCTCATCAAAGAGCCCCCTTCGTTCACATGGATTTGATGGTAAAGATAATTATTCCAGTATGTTTGATCTTCCTCACAGTGTCGACATAATTGGTGATGTTTTTAGACATCACATGAATGTAATAGCGTCTTCTTCTTTGGCAAGAAGTTGTTTCATTGAATGGGTGATGTGGATTTTAGCTGTCTCTTTGTCTTTACGAGGCAGTTGAATTCACGATCAACGCATCTTGAAGAATCTATTGGAGAGGGTAGGAACTCATTTCTGAGCAGAGGTACTCACTTAAATCATAAAGTCATTAGTAAATATAGCAAGAGCCACAAGGTGGCAATGTCCCTGACATTGTCACCTACTATTGCAAGAGAAAGGATGTTCTAGGCCCAGAATGACAAGAAGCTACTAGCTAATAGAGGATCTTATTGCGCCAGGCCGTGAGCAATTGTTTAGCAAGATGGATGCATAAATACAATGTTGCATATTTTGCTACCTTGGTGATCACTGATAACTTCAATGTAGTTGGTTGTACATCTCATCTACTTACCTCTTAAAAGATTTACTAACAACTCATCAAATATGAATGAGTTAGGTCATCAAATATGAATGAGTTAGGTCATCAAATTTGAATGAATTATTGTTTATTTTTAGTTCATTCACCCATCAAATTCTGGCAAGTTCTGCGGGGATTCATTCGTTTTACAAAATTTTGCTCATCAGATCAATTCAAGATATATGTATTGATACGCATTTTTCTTCATGATATTGATTAGGGAATACAAGCTAGTTGAAGGTGATTTTGCTTAAGGGTGGCAGTCGATTTTGATGTTGCATTTCTGAAGAAGCTTATACATATTACATTATGCAGTTTGTTGTTATTACTTTTTCTTCATCCAGACACTGAAAAAACTATAAATTCAAAGACATGTAATCTGGGTTCGCGGTCATTCAATTTGTGGCCAATTCAAAATTGTATATTGATGTTTATATAATAGAATAACTAGATTCCAATGAAAACGAAAAGATAATACCTATGTATGGTTCCAAGAGAAAGCTGAGCCGAGAACTGAGAATTATGGTTTTTCATCTCACTTTTGATTTGAACATGACTTAAAATGGGATGGGAAGGGGAATACAACGAAATAAGCCCTTCTGGAATTTCTGGAACAAACAAATGAGATAAATATTGGCAAATAAAAAAAGGTTGGAATCCATAATGAAATATATTGGTATTTGCTAAAACAGATGGCCAAGGAGACCTGCAATTTACATGATCTAACCAGAGGAAAATCCCAAAGTACAGACTTGCAAGACTTGATAGGGTTTATTTATTATAGGGTACATCTTACATCACATAGAAACCTTTATTAGCCATACCATAGAGAGATTATATAGGGACCAGTCATTCATCAAAATATTTTGACTTCTTATTTGACACTTTATTATGTTTGTCTTCTAGGTCGATCCTATTTCATTGAATCTCGCTGTAAACTACACCACTGAGTTCCCATCGCTCTTGGGATCGGTGAATCCATCGTGCAAGTGAACAATTGTGGGGACCCCTTCGTATTTAGGCTTAGCAGTATTAAGAGTGGAATCTCATGGAAGAATATGTCGAGAAGGCAGATGGTTTTCCAATGTCACGTATGTATTTGCACCTTGGATGGATTCGATCGTGGGACCTGGTATAGTTGCGGTCTTCCTTGACCTTCCATAAGCAAATGCAATACTTGTAGGGATATCTCTATGAAATTTCTAGCAATTGATAGATTATAATGAGATTTAGGGATTAATTACTAAGTCCTTTGACCAAACAAATTTTTCATGTCTTCAATTTCATTGCATTGCATTTTAGAACTCTCCAATTATTAAAATAATTAATTGTAATATAGATTTACATATTAAGTTGATTAGGCTAAATATATTTATTTATTTCTAACTTGACATTTAATTAAACATCCTTTCTTAATAACTTATATATATAATTATGATACCTATAATGTTAATTAGATATAAATTTCTATTAAATTATATATATATATATATATAATTTTCTTTAAATTAATATATATATTATGTGGGGTAAATTAATGATATATATATATATATATATATAATCCTTTTATACCATCTTTTAATTTACCCCTCACCTAAATTCCCTTTACACCATCACTACATTGAGGTTAATTTTTCATTCTCTTGTTATATATTGTTCCTCTTATTTAATTATTTATAAAATTGTATCTATGTTTACAATAGTGACCGAAGGAGATATTAGACCAAGAACTTTATGCACCATGTTAATGCTTACCTGCATTAAACTTATATACTTTCTAAGCCATTGTTCATGTCATATATTATAATAAAAATAAAAAAGTTACTCTGATTAGATATCTCTGTAGCATTTAATAAATATTATATTAAATCTTTCATATTAACTTCTCAGCTTGGACGACTTTAATACTTGAGGAACCGTAATAAAATAATATTAACATATATATATTAATATGGTTTTAACCAATTATTTTATGGATCTGATTATACTTGTTGATATTTGAAATTTGATTTTTTTTTGTTTAATTTGAATTTATTTTGGTGTATTGTGCGGACCATGATGTTAAAAAAGGAAAAAGAAAATGTATTTAAATTTGATCTTTTGAATTTATTTTAATGTATTGTGTGGAAATGTTATTATTTTTATTACAATGTAAAACCAGATATCAGATAGTCAATATAGTTTGCACTACTCATGCTTACAAAACTCTTAGAGATGCATAGGACAATGCCATCTACTATTGCATCACCAATAAAGACAACGAGGTAGAGATCTCTTGTTCCTGGGAAGCCTCATCAAGTCAGCCACAAATTACCATTAATAAATTTATTTATTCATTCGTTTATATATATTAAACAAAGTATATTAATAAATTTATTTATTCATTCATTTATATATATTAAACAAAGTACTATGGTTTTAACCAATTATTTTACCATAGGATGTGATTATGCTTCTTGTTATATGAAGTTTTAAATCTGTTTATTTGAATTTTTTCCTGTAATGCGTGGATCATATTGGGACCATACCGTCAAAGAAAATGGAAAAAAGAAAATCTCATTGTCTGGCAATGTTTTTTTTTATTACACTACAGAAGCATATATCACATAGCCAATATAGTTTGCACTAGTTATGCTTACAAAGCTCCCGGAGATGTGCCATACAATGCAATTTACTCATGCCTCATAAATGTTCTTCTTATGGATTTGTAGGAGTTAGGTGGAGAGTGAGTTTGTTCAACAGTGAGTTGCAATTACAAGAAGCATTTTATTGTGTGTTTGTTTCAATATTCACTTCAAAGAAATTAGTTGTTCTAGGGAATGGTAGTTTTGTGACATACATAAAACTCATAATAATATCCTCTAATATTTATAGGATAAATATTTAAATATCTATGAAACCTTGAATTAGATTCTCTACGATACGTGACAAATAGCTCTGCCTATAAACACCTAGCGAAACATTTGGATGAACACTCGCCCTCCATATTGGAATTTGATAGCGTATATTAACATATACACTGGCATAGCTGATCTTAAAGTGTTCCAAGACTATTTATAAAAAAAAAACGATCAATTCAAAGTCAAGACAAATTTGTAAATTGCATGAGTATAATGTATTTGTCTTAATGGCAAATTCAAACTTTGTAAATTGCATGCTTACACTATATTTGGTTTAATAGTAGATTCGAACTTAGATTTCCTTTGTTTCCTACAGTAAATGGACTGAGCTACATTCCGTGGAGATTTTCTTTCCATGCTTCCACTTAGCTTGGGCTTCACAACAACTCGTTTCACCGGACCAATTTGCAATTGTTCTTGCTTATATTCATTATTGTTATTGTTCTGGTTGTTTGGGGCACTTGTTGGTTGTGGTTCGGTGGTGGCTAACTTGGTTTCTTTTTGCTGGGGGTATTGGTGCTCTACTCAAGTGTTTTGGTGTTGGTTCTCAGTGGTGTTCTTTATTGTTTACAGGGTATCATGGCAGTTTTGGATTTCTAGGTTGATGTGGGTGTTATTGCATTTAGACAATGTCTTGCGGCTTCTGCAGTGTTTTGGCGGAGCAAATTGAGAAGGTGTTGTGTTCAATTTCAAGGAATTTGTGGATATTTGGGCTACTCTGGGTGCGATCGCATTTGAACCGTGTGTTGTGGCTTCTACGGTTCTATGGTTAAGCAAATTTCCAAGGTATGTGTCCAATTCGGCAACCCTCGAAAATAGATGCTTTTTTTTCATTTCTGCATCGTTCAATTGTGTGTTGGTTTGAGTGTTTTGCTATTTTTCGGTCATCCTTCTCACAAATTTTGTTCAATTTTAGGTCCTCTAGCTTCGTTTCATTGTAGAGCTTTGGAAACTACTGAGGATCTTCAATCCATGGACCAGTTGCATAGACAATGCCATAGTTGTGAAATTTTATGTCGATATGGCCAATAGAACCCGAGGAAATCTCAAATATATCTATTTATTCGCGTTGGTGGATACAGTGTGAATTAAAGTACAATGTTGTTCAATTATACTTAGTCCTTTTGCTATTGCCATGGGTCTTCCCCCATAAGCTACTTTAAATTTCCAAGTGTTTTTCGAGTTAACACTAGGCAAGGTAATTAAGCTTGGCTTCTTTGTAGACCTTCATCGTTTTGTTTGATATTCTCCATCAGAGACACTTTCCGAAGATTGATTTTCCATTTTTGAGCTTTAGTAATGGCTTTATTAGCAGGTTTTTGCTATTCACAGGAAATATTCATCTTTGAGATTTTCCATTTGCAATGTATTTGTATTGGGTTCATTCCAAGATTTCTACATTTTCCATTGCAAGCGGATCAGGTAGTTACATATGTGAGGTTTATGTGTGTGTTGTGTGATTGTAAACAATTTATTGAATAGTTTTTTTTTCTATGTCGGTTGTTGTCTCAGGAAATTCATATATATCTTACACATATATATATGTATGTACATACATACATATAATTTGGCGACTACAGCGATATCGGTTCCCTTCTCTCACATGATTTGTGATTTCTTAGCAAGGTAGAAAGACACCCCTTCTATGCAGTTTGTTGTTCATTGAAACAAACTTGGCAATCAAATAAAAATATGGACTTTGCTAAGCAACAATTCCGGCTATCTCCAACTTGGTAGATCTAGCAACCACAACGATGAAGCAATTAACTGATCAATATGGTGAGTTGTGCAATCTAGTTGTTTGTTGAAGCAAAGATCTCAATGTGGCAATCCAACAATTTGAGACTTTGAAATCCACAATTTCTTCTTTATGAGTTGGCATACATACAATCTACTTATTCCGCATAAACCTTCTTGATGATTTGATGATGTAGCGGTAATCTCTTTCTGCAATCAATTCATTGGAATATCTGAGCATTTTCGTGGAAGACAAGACCAAGCTTTCAATATTCTACTATTTATTAGCAAATGGTGGCAATCCGATGTGATAATATGCTTGTTATTTTCTCCATTTTGTTGGTGGATACTAAGAATGTATCCTCTATTTTGTTCATGTGATTTGGAAACAATCAATTCAAATGATGATGCGGTGGTGTGACCAAATTCCACATAAATTAGTTCACATAAACTTCATAACTAATATGAGGAACATTTTGGTAGATTATAATGTTGGTGTGCAACAATATAATATCAATTTTTGGAGTGTAATAAAGAAATGAGAAATATCAGTGATATTTTTCTTTTTTTCTTTTTTAAATCTTGATGTGGTGGACCTATGAGCAAATAGCATGATGGCGTATTCACTTCGAACTTCAAGAATTTGGTCGAGATCAACAATAATCAGTCTTAATTGCAAACATAATCAGTCTTAATCAGTCCAGTAATCTGTAAGAGTGAAAAAATGTTTCTTTTAAAACTCGTTCCATTGTAGATGGTACGTATGGATGTTTGATAGGAAGATTAATGTTTTTATTATAATGTTGGGTTACATGCATGTAATAACCACAGAAAATCTAAAAGTGCACCCTTAAACATGCCAATGCTACATCACAAGCAAAAAGATAAAGATTGAAATGACAATGTAATGACATTCGTATTCAACTTTGATTCCAAAGACACCTTATATATGGCTCACATTGTGGATTTTAGGTTTTGTTCATGGCACTTGAGGTTGAGAGGGTAATTTAGGGATTAAATCCCTTGTTTCAGTTTACAAAACCTACTCGTGGCTCATGTATCCCACTGTTGTAACCACAACATCCCCCAAGGAAAATCCAGGGGGGGCTTACAATTTTCTTTTAACGTTGGAATTATGAGAGGTTTTTTTTGGTTTATTTCCTTACTCAACCATGTTTGAGGCCCTATGGGCCGTCTTTGGTGTGAAAAATACTCATATACAAATGATTTAGGGCCCAAGTCCCAAATCATTTCATCCCCATATCATAGCTCCTGATTTATGAAACATTTAGTTAGGTCTCAATCCCCTTCTTTCACCCTCTAAGCATGTTTACATTTCAAATCTCGTGTGGTGTTGCACCGGGCGCGACCCTTGCAGGTATGACGTGGGATGCTACTGCTCCCCCCTTAACCCCATGATCTTTTTCTCTCTATCTCTCCCATATCCCATATCCCATTTCTCTATATATCTCTCTCTACCTATCACTCTCCCTAAAGCACTACATCCCTTAACCCCTAAACCATTCAACCATTCAACCTGTAATCCCACAACCCTAACTCCTAAACAACCTAACCCACAATCCTTAAAGTCTGGAAATACCTAATACCTTACACCTTAAGTCCTAAACTCTTAAATCCCTAGAAGCCTTAACCCCCCTCTCTTTAGCCATTCATTTATCCACTTTTGAAGTATAGTCTAATGTATGCAATTTATTATCCTTTTCCAATAATAGATATGCAACATCATCTAGTATAAGCCTCATGTACCACATTACAAATCACAAACCATTGTCAAGTATGAAGGAACATCATCATAATTAAGGAATACCAATACCATAATAAACACAATCAATAAATATCATAGTTAAGGTCTATAAACATTATAATCAATTATCAATGATCATCATTAATGAATATCCTAAGCAACCATATAGGTCTCCATGTCTAACATAGTTATGGATAATAACCAGGACTATCAGGGTTTAAGTAACCAATACTAATACACACACATGTACACTAAAACATGGGTCATTATAACCTCATGAATCATAACGCATCAAATGTCAAGGATGCAATATTTTTGAAGTATTGAACGTTTGGCATTAAATGGCGTAAACATTGGTCAATTAATAGTGTAAACGTTATGCATGGGTGCATGCGCGTGTTTTAGCGCATACGTGTTGATGGCATGTACGTGCTACAAACACGTGTGCTCGCATGTAAAAACGCGTGCACGCATATATTTCCATACGCGTTAATAACTTGTGCACGCACATTTTGTACACGTCAACTCACCAACGTGGACTATCGACATTTTCGAAGCAAAGGCGCATACACGTGTTTGAATGCACGTGCGCGCCCTTGTTTTTTTTGCGCTCGCGCGCTTCCATTGCAGCCTTTTTGGGTACCAACTTCGTGCGGGTACCCTGCTATATAACAAATTGAAATACATATCATCAAACTTCTGTTGCCTATATTGGGATCCTCTTTGTCAATAGAACCTTGGGTCCCCCACCTATAGGAACTAGCCCTTGCCTCTATCACAAATCTCAAAGGTGATCATCCAAGCACATTAGTACACACCCTAAAATTTTGATGAAACCTCCTAATCCAAGCATTAAAAAGGTAGAAAAAAAATCCCCTACCTAATAAGTAATTTTGCTTGAGTGAAGGGTACATTTTTACTAAGGTCATGACAAAGGACTTAAACAACCAACACTTCAAACATTGAGGGGTTCAAGTGCTTGATTAAATTCCAAACCCATACCCTCATACGTAATAGATTCCAATGGAAATGTTGCAATCCTAAAACCCTGAAAAACTGTTAAGTTTATTGAAATATGAATGGAATCTAAAATTCTACTTTTTGCATATGAAGTCCGATGAGGATGGAACCACTCTCAAACATCTTGAAACAATTAATGGTAATATTAAAAATTTAAGTAAAATGATAGAAAATGAAATATAAGGAAAATGCCACTTTTACTTTAAGAATTTAATATTTCCATTTAATGTTACTATGGAGTATTGCGGTTTACCTTCATTTAGAAATTAAAATATAGGAACAATAACACGCACATGCTTATTAAAGCGTGCATGTTATTAACACGCACACACTTATTAATGTGTGCACATTATTAATGTGCACACACTTATTAATGCATGCATGTTATTAACGTGCACACACTTATTAATGCATGCACGCTATTTTTTGTATAATAATGAGTGCACATTTATAGTTTCAAATTTTTTTGGCAAAAATGAATTTTTTCCACGTACGTGGTGGATGAGTTGTTTGATTTGGTTTTAGGTTTGGATTTTCCAACCTGCGGTTTGGGCCTATAACTAACAAAACACATCAATGTTTTCATTTCCTTGTTTTTCAACCTTGAATATACATATGCTAGAATGGTGCGTTGCTAATGAAATTGCACAAACTTATAGAGATTTATGTGTAGATTCCAATTTTTTTTTTTTTAAGACAATACTGTTTTATATTTTTTATTTATTTTTATTTGGTCATATGTCAAATTTCTAAAAAACATAGGTTTCGTATTTTCTTTGTAACTTTTTTTGGTTCACCTATTTTGAAAACGAAAAAGAACCCACACAAGTATAGATGAAGACCTACAAATTAAAAAAAAATCATTGATTGTTTTAAGACCATCATAGCGGGACCTAATGCTCCACCTTGTCATTCTGACGCTTTACTAACTTTTGTAATTAAAAAAAAAAATTAACATTAAAAATTATAGAAAAATATTGCCTCACAAGAACCACAGCTACCTAGAGAGCTTCAATTTAAAAAAAAAAGTAGTGTTTACATACCAAACCTAGGGCCTAATGCAAACACATGCATTATGTTTTAGAAAAGATAACATACCAATATTAGGAGAATGCCATTTTCTTGAAGTTATAGTAATTTTCCATAAATAAAAGTTATATGTTCTAGAAGGTAACTCAATTGTCTACCTTTCATCTCTTTACACCGTGTTCTAAAAAGTTGTGCAAATACCTCTAATATTTATTTTTAGTGATTATATTTTTGGTTTTCTAAGTTTCCATTGCAACTAACGTATCATAATTGGGTAGCATTACCTTGCACCATCCCTCTATTTATCATGATCTCCATTCCTAGTATATATATTTTGTGGCTCCCAATCCATTCATGTCAAAATGTGGTGAAAGATGTGGCTTCAAATCACAAATCATGATTCACATCCGTATTGTTACCAAAAATAACATATCATCTACATAGAGACTGATAACAAGGAAATGACCACCATCATATTTGTAATACATGAAGTGATCTAATTTGGATCTCTGAAATACCAATCCCAACACAAATAAATCAAAATTTTGGTTCCACATTTTGGGAGAGTGTTTGAGACCATATAAAGACTTTTTAAATTTACAAATCAATGACCCTTTACCTTTTTCCATGTAGTGAGCTTTGGTTGTGATATAATATACATCTCCTCCTTCAAGTCGTCATATAGGAATGCTATTCTCACATCCATGTGTTCTATATCTAAATCAAAATTTGTTGCTACAGATAACATAAATCTGATAGATGTTAACTTAACCACTTGGGAAAATATCTCACCAAAGTCTATTCCGCAACCTTGGAATATCCTTTTAGAACCCACCTTGCCTTGTACTTTTCAACATTGCCATCTAAACCAATCTTCTTTTTGAACAAACATTTACATTCCATGGGTTATCGTCCGTTAGGTAATGATACCAAAGTCCCATGTATTATTTTTTTCTATGGAAACCATCACCTCATCCATTGTCAATCTCAAAGACTCCTTATCTTTCATCTCCATTTCCTCTTTCATAGTTCTAGGTTACTAGATAAAGAAAGTACATACTTGAAATCAATTGGACTATAATTATACATATCCAGTTTTCGTTTTTTCTTAGTGGACCTCCTTAAAGTTTGAGGTGGATTTTCTTCTTCCTCTTTTGAACTCTCTGAGCCTTCCTCCTCATAAGGTCCATCATGAACTTCTTGTTTATTCTATAGTTTAACTATCTCGATCTTGGGTAGTAGTTGAACAATTGGCTTCTTCTCATCCTTTTATGATTGTACCATTATAAGAGACGACTTAACTTCTTTGAAAATGACAACTCTACTATGCAAATCCTTTGTAGCCATATGATCTCATAGCTTGTACCCTTTCACACAAGTTCCATATACAATGAAGATACATTTCCAAATTTGATTGCTTCTCCTTAGGCACGTGAGCATATGCCTCACAACCAAAAACATGAAGATGTTGAAGTGAGGGATTCTTGAGCATTTAAACCTCCATTGGTGTCTTATCCACTAAAGATGATGTGGGAGACTTGTTGATTAGGTAGAATGCACTAGCAACCACATTTGCCCAAAACTTTTTCTCCAAGTCAACCCCACCAGCTCTCTCTATCAATGTCACGTTCATCTATCATACAATGACATTTTTCTAAAGAGTATATGGAGTTGTATTATGCCTTTCAATGTGATTCTCCTAGCAAAACTCATCAAACTCTATAGGAAAAAATTCACCGCCATTATTAGTCATCAACACCTTAATCTTCTCATCAATATGATTTTTCTAGAGAGCTTTAAACTCCTTAATTTGACTAAAAACCTCAAATTTAATTATAAGAAAATATAACCATGCCGTCCTTTTAAAATAATCATCAATATTCATAACACATAATTCAAAAACTTGAACTTTAACAAGACTAAATACATAAGAATAAATTAAGTCCAACAACTCAAAATATTTGTGAGAATTAAAATAAAATTGAACATGATTTTATTTTCATATATGCAATATTTACAAAAAATCAAATTCAAAAACACAAATCATTTAATCCATCAACCATTTTTTGTATATTTAAACACATAAACCCTTCTTGCCTATATAACACAATCTTTAGTACCAAAGCATTGCCTTCTTTGATGAAGAAAGTGCTGGTTTAAGTAACCATAAGGCATGACCATTAGAAAAAGAAGATGACACAAATTATGATTGTCAACTTTTAATTTTTCATTGGAAGGGTTGGGGTAAGGGGAATAGGTGTATTCCAATCCGTCTATAGCTCTCTGGAATCCATCTATCATTAGCGGTCCTACCCATACCTAGAGTACATTTTAAATCATAAACACTTTATTTCTTATCAGTGAAGAAAGCTGACACCAGCTAGAATGTCGTGTAACAGTAGTAGCATGTCATATCATAGTGCAGATTCCACTCCATCTACAACCCCGTTGACAAATTTTTCAACACTTTAATAACAACAAAGATGGTTATGAAACTTTATCTGATACTACTGGCCAGGCACAATTACCACTCCTCTTCGAAAGATGGTTATGAAGCTTTAACTGGTACTACTGGCCAGGCACAATTACCACTCCTCTTCGAAAACATCTTGCCAACCAAATTCGCTATATGTCTTTTGTAACCAAAAAAGGTTCATGCAATGCCAATTTTTAGGCTGGTGTCACATATCATTCTCTGGAGTCAAGGTGATCAATTACGATAACAACAACATGCCTGCATCATTTGATTAGTTGTAAATGATGATTAAGTCTCTACTTGTTCTAATGCTAGATGTATTCAATTTTGTAATGAATCCAACTCCCAAAGAGATAAAGACCTGTACAAACACTGGCATAAGTTTAATTTGAAATCTCGTGACACATGCCAGGAGCAGTATAAACGCTAACTAAAATGCCCTCGATTGTGAGAATCCGGCATAAGAATTGTTGCTAAAATACAATTTATAGTATTCAAATTACAATTTCGACAATCTGGATCGTTTTAAAATCGGGTATTTAATCTAATATATTTAATCAGTATAGACAAACACAATTGCTAAAATTGCAAAATTACTTAAGAAGCGTTTTAGTTAGTCTGTCTTTATCCCAGGCCATGCCTCGGTAATTGATTTTTCCATTAAGTCAAAGATCACCATCCAATGCATTGCAGACCGTTCAGTACTGGGTAGGTTTGCTTTATATAAAAGCATCCGTGGCCATCCAAATGCCCATGGAAAAATATGGAAAACTATTAGTTGAGGGACAATATTCCAGCAGTCACATATCTCACTTATATTGAGATATAAGATTACATCGGTGATTGATTTTTCCATTAAGTCAAAGATCACCATCCAATGCATTGCAGACCGTTCAGTACTGGGTAGGTTTGCTTTATATACAAGCATCCGTGGCCATCCAAATGCCTATGGAAAACTATTAGTTGAAGGACAATATTCGAGCAGTCACATATGTCACTTCTATTGAGATATAAGATTACACTTCCTAGCAGCCTTGACAAGCAAGTCAATAATCCCTGGGCCTAGAAGTCGAAATAATCTATTTTTTATTCATGCAAAAGTTAATAATAATAGTTGTGACAGGGAATGCATTGACAAAAAGTTTCTCATTCGACGTACCAGTTACATACAAAACCACCTCATGATAAGATTACAAAAGCTATGTCGTTGTCCATGCTTTTCAAACACTAATTTTACTATTTACATATATGTATGATTGTGCGTTGATATGTTAAAATTGATCAGCTTTACAACCTGTTTATCTCGTGAGAGGACTATAAAATCATGAATGTCATAGTCTGTGAATATTTTTTCAAACTCAATTGATCAGCTTTACAACCTGTTTACCTCGTGAGAGGACTATAAAATCATGAATGTCATTGTCTCTGCATATTTTTTCAAACTCAATTGATCAGCTTTACAACCTGTTTACCTCGTGAGAGGACTATTGTGTGTTGCGCGAACAATATCAGCTTCCTTGCTGTAGAGTATTGAATGCTCCCTGTATAGGTCATTGGATTTGAAGCAATTCAAAACCATCAAGTATAAACACTACCTCACACAGTATTCAATGTTGCCAATGTTGGTAAATTCAATTTAATTTTTTTATTTCATTTATGTCTAACAATTAGCATTAATGCTACATTTATTTTTAACTATTTTAACTATGTGTCAACAAGTATAAATGCTGCCTAACACATGGAGGACTGAAAATTGGAGTTCGCTAATTAAAACTCAAACAAACTACTCTATCATTGAAAACTTCAAGCCTAACACCTATGTTTTTTAATCACAGTCCTTATAAACCTTAATTGTAAAACACTATCATCCCTCACTTGTATCACCTAACTAGTTGAGCATCCCATTCCTCTAAGTGTAAGATTGTTGCATGGATAACTCTTAGTCCATGCATGGATAAAGGTAGTGACAAACAACCCATTTACCTAAAGAAAGTACAACTAAGAATGGAGCATGGAGAAGAAGTAACATATAACTTATTCATGGCACTTAAGTTGTGACCTATCACTATTAAGTGGTTGTGCTAGTTTTTAGAAGCTAACAAATATTTTGGGGTTATCTTTTTTTTCTTCTTCAAAACAACGAGAGGTGAAATCCATCACCCTTTGATACTAGATTAGGGTAGGAAGTTCATCATCAACCATTGGCATGTTGCCATCCTTAATGTGAGTAGGAATTCCTTAAAATCTTATTCTTCTATGATGGATCTCAATTTCTTTCTAATGCACTCAGTGTGATTCATTGGTTTGTGTCATCTTCCAATTGTCTCATCACTTAAGTGCTATGGCCTTTGATGTGAAAATTATTTTTCACATACCTCAAGCAAGTTTCATGATTCTCATGTACCTAGTCTTATAATCCTTTGTCAAAATATTCACCCCATGACTCCTCCATGTGTAGTAAAATCCTTGGTCATCTAGAATTTGGTAAACTTCTTCTTGTACTATAGATAGATGTCCTCCATTAATCATTTGTTTAGAAGGACATCCATCTATATCAATAATATATGTATGCACCATGATTGATCACTTATTTTATTTTGTCTTGAGGAATGATAACATTTCACTAACTTTGTTGGAAAATCATTGTTATATTTTTAAAGTATATTATTGTGTGGATTTTAAGTATATCCATGGTCTTCCAAATATGTCCTTAATATGCATCAAAAGGAAACTTTAAAATTTCAATTTAGTATAGGTATTAATGCCAGAGAAACAATTTCAATTTAATATAGATATGGATGTCACAGAAGTTTGCTTGTCTATCACCAATGGACCATGGTCTTCCAAATATGTCCTTAGAAACTTAAAAATTTCAATTTAGTATAGGTATTGATGCCATAGAAGTTTACTTGTGTATCACCAATAGACCATGGTCTTCCAAATATGTCCTTAATATGCATCCAAAGAAAACTTTAAAATTTCAATTTAGTATAGGTATCGATGCCATAGAAGTTTGCTTGTCTATCACCAATGGACTAATTGGTCTAGATGTGCTATGGTTCATTGATCCACAATTGCATCCTATGTTGATTGTGTCATTATTTGGGTGGGTAAATCATGTTAATGTAAATTATGAAAACCCTTCTTTTTTTATCAATTATCTGACTATTATATTATTTTTCTTATTTTTAAAATTGAACAATTTTAATACATATCACATCATATAAATGATGTTAATAAGGGTAGTTAATTGACGAGATTGGATGGATTCCATCTACCTAAATCCACATGATTCTTATTATTCCCCGTTAATAATACACTTAAATGACCCCAATGAAAGGAATCACATGGCTACACCTATCATGTTTTTGGTTCAATCATAATTTTGACTCTGGTTTGGTTTGGATAAGCCCCTAGCATAAGTAAACATTACCAGACCTGCAGTCACTAGCCCTGATCCTGTTCGATCAATTCTTCTCCCTGTCCTTCAATTACCGAATCTCGCTCATTAGCCATGTCTAACGAAAAGCTTAATGCAGCTGCTTCCTCTGTTGGAAATCTGAGCTTGAGTGGATCAGAGCGACGGTAATCTCAGTAAACCAGAAATCAGAAATGCTCTTTCAGTTTTTATTTGCAATCTCTTTGTTTCAGAATTCAATTCTCTGAATCTAAGCTCTTTCAAACTCTGTTTTCTATTTTCAAATCTATGTGGGTCACTAATTCTGGCCAATAATCTGCAGATTGGAAGGCAAGGTCTCAATAATAACTGGCGGAGCATCCGGCATCGGAGAAGCTATTGCTCGGCTCTTCACAAAGCATGGAGCCAAAGTCATAATCGTAGACCTTGCAGATGAAGCCGGCGAAAAACTAGCCGGATCACTTTCTCCTCCGGCAACTTACGTCCACTGCGATGTGAGCAAAGAGCAAGACATCAGCGCTGCGGTGGATTTGGCCATGGAGAAACATGGTCAGCTGGATATCATGTATAACAACGCAGGAACTGGCGATCTCGTTGCGGTTGAAAGCGTAGCAAAGTTCGAGATGGATGAATTCGATCGAGTAATGAGGGTAAACGTGAGAGGGGCGATGCTGGGCATCAAGCACGCGGCCCGCGTGATGATCCCGAGCAGGAAGGGCTGCATAATCTCTACTGCAAGCATTGCAGGTACTATAGGAGGAACTACTCCATACGCATACACGGCCTCGAAGCATGCAATCATAGGGCTCACTAAGAACGGAGCCGCTGAGCTTGGGAAATACGGGATCAGAGTCAACACTGTCTCTCCTTCTTTCGTGGCGACGCCTCTTCTAAACAATTACAAGAAACAAGGCAATGCCTCCTCAACTGTTTCAGAAGAGGAGAAGGCCGCCTTGGAGGCCTTCTGCAACAGTATTGCTAACTTGGAGGGAACAACTCTTAAAGTAGAGGATATTGCCGAGGCAGGGCTGTACTTGGCTAGCGATGAGGCTAAGTATGTTAGCGGGCATAACCTTGTCGTGGATGGTGGAATTTCCGTTGTTAATCATTCTTGGAAGCTGTACCGATGATGGTTCTTAATGCTACTTCTCAATAATGAATGAGTCCCAGTCAGTTCATCCTAGGCACTGCTGGGTTATCCGCCAGTTTCAGTTTGCATATGAATGATTGTACCTTTATGCGGGCTATTAATTTTTTTTTTTTGTAAAGCTGCAAAATTTTATTAATAATAAAAGGTCCAAAATACATGAGATGTTACAATTCGCTGTGGCATGAGAGAGTGTAGCCACTAACTCAAAAACTTGAAGGGATCAAAATGGTGATGTTCAAAATTACATAAACCCTACCTTGAGAAAGAAGTCCAGGGTGTTGCTATAAGACATCACTGTCTGTAGAAACCTATTAAACTGTAAGTTAATAAACTATTAAATAGATTAAGAAAGAAAAGCTAGAAAACACAAGGAGTGACCGGAGCCTTCTTAGTTGTGTGCATTTGCAGGTAAATTTGCTTCGAGTGCTTGAGTGTTTGTCTGGGGAGTTCGCTTCCAGGATGGGACATGGAGGATACTCCTCCGCGGTCGAGTCTTTCACCGGCAGGCAGAGGCGTGGTCTTTCTGAAGGGAGTGAACACCTGATCGTTGTGGACTCGCTTGGACTGAATCGGACCTATGGTGGTGGGAATGGGGAAGGTCAATGGCGCCTTACCCTTGGACAGGCTCACTTGCACCTGCAGCAGTGTAGAGGTCCCTGTGCTCGTCCCTTTCAGTGTTGATGTGCTGAGGGCGTATGTTGGGTATAAGGTGTCCTCCAGACTTCCCAGAATAGCTTCCATGTTAGGCAGGGTGGCCTTCAAGGTATCGGTGACGTTTCTGGCAGTAGCCCAGTTTGCCAACATGTCCTCCCTAAGAATCCTGAGCATATTCTTAACAAGCCAATAAGGCTCAATTTGCTTACCAGGGTGCCCAGTGGAGAGGCGGTCCGCCATAAGTTTAGCTTCCCAATTGTCGATTAGCAAACGAATGAGGACGATGACCTCCTCCCCATACCCTTTCTCCATGTCTTCTGCATCTTTGTGGGTGTCGCTTTTCTTTCCCCCCCTGGAACCTTTCGACTGGCCCATATCAGAAGACCCGATAGAGGGAGCCCAAGAGCTAACAGGAAACACTGGCTGGAGGATGCCTGCATGTAGCAGAAGCCAGCTCACGAGGGGAGAAAACAAGTAGATGGCTGCGAACATCAGGAACCAGAGTGCAGGAAGATCCCATTTCGCAAGCCTGTAGAGGATGTAGAGCATTGCAATGATGCGCTTGGGCCGGAGGTGCATGATTATCAACGAGTCGGGCTAATGGTGGCCTGCGCTCCTTGAAGCCGCACGAGGGAACCACCTGGAGGTGGTACGCCGAAGCCGAGGCTGCCAGGTCGAGGGGACATCTCTAGCGAGGGTGTTAATGAACTAGGCCTTGAGGCTGTCGCCTCCTCAAATCGCCCTCCTCGTCTGCACCACGGAGACCGTCCATGTGTCTAGGTGTCACGTGACTGGGTTCGCTTGTGTCCAAGCCTGTCCCATCACCGGCATCTAGGGCAAGCTATTACTTGAAATCTCCAGTAGCATGAATTATTGAATTGCAGCCACCTATGTCACTTCAATTGAGATATACATTTAGAAAAAAACATATATGATGTTATTCTTAGCAGCCCTCACAAGCAAGTCGATTAACCCCAAGCCTTAAGAAGTCAAAATAATCTATATTTTATTTATGCAAAAGTTAATAATAGTTGTGGCAGGGAATGCATTGACAAAAAGTTTCTCATTTGAACCAGCTACATACAAAACAACCTTGTGATAAGAATACGAAATATATGTCGTTGTTGTGCATGCTTTTACAAACTCTAATTCTACTCTTTACATATAGGTATGAATGTGCGTTCTGTTCATACAACTTGTTTACCTCGTGAGAGGATCATTCTTTTTCAAACTTAAATGTTAAATTTTGTGCATATCTTTTCAAATTCCAATGTTTTATTTTCACTGTTTCATTGAGAGTTAAAATGACAATTTTAAGTTGTTGGAATTGCATAATCCTGGTGCCCAAAAGTAATCAAGGTTCTGAATCCATTTCTGGAAATAAAATTGCAATTTGAACAATCAAAATCACAATTTCAACAAATAATCAAATTACCGAGAACGATGTAAATCCTCTAATTATTAGTGTTAACACCCAAATTAACCCCCAAGGTTGTGGAGAAGGCAATTCGGGGTAACCACTAACCAATCTTTAGCTTGTGCTACTGACCCAACACAAACAGAGAGGGCTCTCTCGTAAATATTCACAGAATATTGGAAATCATCAAGATTGTCAATAATGAAGAGACATACACTAGCATTCACATTCAAAATATTCAATTAAAACAATACAGAAGATCAAATTTCTGCTAGAACAAAATGGTTTAAATGTTGTGTGGCTGAAACATATGGATCTCTGTTTTGGACAATGGAGTCACGTTAGACAAAACTCTGAAAAGTTTATTCATAAGGGCTTCACAAATGCATTAACACACGGGCGAGATAGTAAACGGCTCATAGTCAAAGTGAATTTAATTGGTGAAACAAAAGAGAAAGAAACAACCCATTGATGTAAGGCATATAATAATGAGTCCTACATCAACTTTAGCAGAGAAAAGCAATGGTGAAATACTTGGAAAAAGATAAGCAAAGCATACTTCTATGAATTCTACTTAACTATCACACTGCACCAAGTATTGAGGAATGTTATAGACTGGAATTAACAATGAGAGATACACAATTAACATAGAAGAAGAAAAAACAGACTACAAGACCAGTTACACAAGAATCCCTGGAAACATCAGCTCGACTCTACAATTTTTATTCAAAATATAGCTCAGAAATGTCTTACAGAACAATACACAAAATTCCCATAAAGGTTTTCAACAAGATTTTTCAACCCTTATGTCTTCAATTACAATGAATTTATAGATGCCCCTCGAGCTCTAGGCTCGACTCTTTCCTTAACAGAAAACAGTTGCTACTTACTGGACATCTAATTGACAGCTAATCAAGGCGCATTCGCCGTTACAACTTCAAAATAGACACAGACGGTATAGGCCTAACCACTTTTTACATTCACTGGCCTATTTTACTATATGACCAACTACTTTAGCAAAAAACAAAACAGAAAATTGACAGCTTCAGCTTGCTGCCTCCATCGCTCACTGGTTCCTTAGCTGATGTCTTCGAGCTCTTAACCTGCCACTGCCACACTGGTCTTCCAAAAAATGGGCTTGCAAGCCATCTAAGTCTCTTCAAAAATTGGAGACCAGGAGTACACTTGTGTAGCCAAAACTGAATAGCTAGATAGTGAGATGCAAGGGACATAAGAATACCGTCACCTTATTTATGAGCTCTCACCTGATCATACCAATCAATGAAGTCATCCGCGTCGAAGGAATCATTTGTTCGGGTTTCCTTTGGTGGGGAAACATGGAGCACCTCTTCAGTAGGGAGGATTAAGTCCTGGATTATGTCTTCATCCTGGGGGATTTGCTGTTCATCTTCTTCATGGGTTTCTTCTCCTCCTTTATGTTGCTGAAATCTCCCACACCCTTGTTGTGTCTCGAGCTCTTCTGGTTTGTTGACAGAACTGTCCTCCACCTGGTCGGAAACCATAGGAGGTGGAGTAATATGCTCCTCCACCATCTCAGACAATACATGTTCTGGTGCAATTATTATCTCGGCTCCTTGATCTCTCTCCATGTTTCCGATACTGTCTGCAAAATAACCAAATAGATGAACTCATTAGAGAAATTTTGAGGTCAAAAAAGGGCCTCAAAACAAAGAAAATGTACTATAAAATACAACCAATCACATTCTAGTAGATGACATCATCCCCCTTGGTGAGGTGGCATTGCATGAGTTAAGAATGTTTATTTGTCAAATTTTCTATGGTGGATGAAAACACATAGTTAACCAAGGTAGTGGTGTAAGTACTTTTAAGTCATAAAGTAAAATACTCATAATGATAGTATTTTCATAAAATAATATTATTGTCATTTTCAAGTAAAGTACTAATAATGAATGTCTTTTCACACTTTCACATAAAATAATATTATTGTCATTTTCAAGTGAAGTACTCTTAATTCATAAAGAAAGTCCTTTCACATTTTTTTATAAAATAATATATTATCATTTTTATGTTTTTAATTTTAAATTATATATTCACTCCATTCTATTTAATAACATAATGTCAAACTAATAAAGAATAATAATAGATTTAATAAATAATAATAATAATAATGCAATGTGGATTATAATAATATTATTGACATTTTACATGTAAATAAATTCTCAATTAAATTACATTATTAAATTCATGAGAAAAGTACTAAATATAAAAAGTCAACATAAAATTAAAAAAAACTCTTTAAAATGTTTTTTATTATTTAATTTCATTTGCAAGTTCAAGACAAATAAATGTTAAAGAACAATACATTTTTGGGAATTTACAATGAATCTTAGTCACATCAATGTAGTCTTATTTTATTAATTTTATTTCTAGTGAATTTTGAAAAGTAACTCAACCATGGTTATTTATATTGTGCATAGAAAATAGTGTGGGAGGTGACTTGTCATATATACCTACCCCATAAAACCCCCAATTCATAATATTTTAATATATCTCATATTTTTGTAATACATCTCTTAGGAGGCCCTTTTTTGACCTCAAAATCTCTCTAATGTCACCACCCTTTTAGAATTTGACGTAAGCTGCGGGTCCAGAGAATTAGGCTTATAACGACCGATAACGACAGTGTCTCCATGCGAATTATGTTGTCATGATTCTTTGACTTAGACCTTCCAAATGATTTATCATGATGACTGAGGATAGGACTGATGCAATGCACGTTTGACCGTGAATTTCGGATCACACAGAAAGGACCCGTGACGACACTGAGGTGTCTTAGCCCATGTGGCCATCATTGATCTTTGGTGGAGATGTCCTTTCTTGTGTGGAAACTAGTGATTATATTAGGACCGTAGATTTCAACCTCCGTGGCTTTCCATTTTGCCGCCCACAGCTCCAAATCTGAATGTTGGATGAAGCGTCCCTACTGACCGCGGTGATTTTGGGCATGCTTAACATGACGGTGATAAAAATCACCACCGCTGTCCTAGACCGTTGATCCACCACCATTAGATTGGCGCCGTTGCAAAGAACGCAATGTTTAATCCACCCATGGTGATTTTGAACGCGGCCTTTCTCTGCGCATGTTAGATTAACGCTATCCCTTTCTCGCCATAGATCTATGTTCCCGTTGATCTACACTATTGATTTGTTCAGGAATTTTCCCATAGGTTAACACCTCCTCCGCCTTTGTAACATTTAGATTTAATTTTTGTGCCAAAGGATCAAGGCCACAGATCTCTAGGGCGACTTAATTCGTGCTGTCCTTACACACCCTTGTCTGCTGCCGGCATATTGGCCTGCCTTTAGTCCCCCAATCACCCTGGAAGACTGGATCTCTTAATATTCTTTCTCCTTTTTCCAAATCCGCCGTATGTAGCTCTGATCACCTACCCTGGGGGCGTGACTTGGGAGTTTTGGCTTCCTTTGAGGAATCATTTCGATCCTACAAACCCTTTCCTTCATAAAAGATCTTCTTTAAAGCTCAACACATTTTGAGTGCTAACAACTGGCTCCAACTGGGGACGCTATCCTCCCTGCGATGTAGCAAGGAACTCCGTAGACCAAAGTTCCTGATCCATTGGGCGACATTTCAATCCTTGGACTGAAAAATTCTTCCATAAGCTGAAAGTGGAACTATACCTACCTCATATTTAGGCTGAACAAACGAGAGGAAAAAACAACAAAACCTGGCTCTCCTTCTAGACCTTAGGACCTTCACTTTGGGCTTCAAGTCTTTTAGGTTTGCCGTTAGAACTTCAAAAATAACTGTAAAAAATGAAAATATATGCAGGTTATGGTACATGAGTTACCTGCTTTCTCTAAGACAGGTAGTGTTTCAAAAACCTTCCATTGACCGGACCTCCTGACCAGGCTGACCCATCTTGGTGCTCCAGGATAAGAGAATTTTCTCCTCGGTTTGCTGCAATAATATATGGCCCCATCCATATATGGTCGAATTTCCCATGTTTATCTTCCCTCGGAGCATCCCACTTCAGAACCAGGTCATTTATCTGAAATTGATCTTCTTTTGATTTTCTGTCAAAGGCGCTCTTTATCTTTTCTTGGTGCCCCTGTACTTTGTCATAGGCTTTACTTCTTAATTCATTCAACTCGACTATCTGACTTACCCTTCTCTGCATGTGATTTGGTTCTTCTTCTATCCCCTGCAGCAACCTCATGACTGGCAACACTAGAGATGCCGGAAAAACCACCTCAGCTCCATATACCAGTTGGAAAGGGGACATCCCAATGGCCCTCTTTGTACTTATTCTATCAGCCCATAGGACATATTTCAGTTTTGTGTGCCAAGCTTTCTTATTATCCTCCAAAAACTTCTTTATGATTCTTACTAGGCTTTTGTTGGATGACTCTGCTAGTCCATTTCCCTGGAAATAGTATGTTGTGGAATGATTCAAGCTGATATGGTATTTGTGGCAAAAATTTATCATCTTCTTAGAACAAAATGTTGGTGCATTGTCTGTCACTATTCTTTTAGGGCACCCAAATCTTGATAGGATATTATCTTCTAGAAAATTCATGATAACACCTTCGGTTGCCTTCTTAGTTGGTATGGCTTCTATCCACTTAGTGAAATAGTCAGTGGCTGTCAATATCCATCTATGTTGCCTTGAGGAGTTAGGATTTATTTCTCTAATGAAGTCTAAACCCCATTGCTGGAAGGGCGCTTCTACTATAACAGGGTGGAGGGGCAATGAAACGACCTTTCTTTTTCCTTCAAAAATCTGACATTGGTGACAAGCAACAGTTACTTTATATACATCTGGAAACATAGTAGGCCAGTAGAAACCAACCCTCAGGATTTTGTTGACTATCACCTTCCAGGAATGATGTCCACCACAGTCTCCCTTGTGAAACTCCTCCTTTGTGTGTTTAGCCTCCTCCTCAAGCAAGCAATTCAGCAACACACCTCCAGGGTCTTTCCAGTACAGGAATTGATTCATAATACAGTACTTCAAGCCTTTAGTTTCACAGCTCTAGCCTTGCTTTTGCTTAACCTTGGAGGAGCTTGTACGTTTTGCAATACATACACAATGTCAGCATACCAAGAGGATGCAGAGAACTCTAGCCTCACTTGCACCCCTACATCTAGCTGATTTGAATATCCTTGTAAGAAGTTTAGTTGCAAAGAGTCACAGTTGGCCTTGGTCATTAATTTTGCTAACCCTTGCCCCTTTACCAGTTTGGAGGGTTTTATCTCCAGGTCGTATTCTAACAATACAACAATCCATTTGGCTCTTAGATTCCTTCTGGGTCTATTTGTTTGAGAATACCCTTCACAACACTGTTTGGGACATGAGCAATAATGTATGAATGGAGGATATTTACCCTGAAATCTTTCAGTGACTTGATTAAGGCATAGGCCTGCTTTTCCATGATATCATATTTCAATTCTGCATCTCTCAGTACCTTGCTGAAAAAAAAAATTGGATGTTCAACGTTCTGGGCATTCTTCTATAACAGTACGCTCGCCACTGTATGCTCAGACGCATAGGAAAAAATCAAAAACTCTATAGAAAAATTTGGACTGGCTAATACCGGGGCTTCGGTTATAGCATTCTTAATCCCCTTAAATGAATCTCTTGCTTCCTCAGTCCATTTTACTTGATTTTCCTTTCTTAACATATTTGTAATATTCATCATAATCTCTACAAAACTGGGAATGAACTTTCTCAGAAAACCCACTTGTCCGATGAAAGACTGCACCTCCTTTTTGCTTCTTGGCTCTCCAACTTTCTGAATGGCACTAACCCTTCCAAAATCGATCTTGATACCTCCCTTGGAAATAATATGACCCAAGAGCTTAGCTTCTTCTAATGCAAAATGTGATTTCGTTGGATTAAGGGAAATACCGTATTTTATACATTTCTTAAAAACTTGTTCCAAATGCTTCAGGTGCTCTTCATCAGATTTTGAATACATTGTTATGTCATCCATGTATACAACCACAAACTTGTCATTTTCTTCAGCGAATGCTATATCCATCGCCCATTGGAAAGTAGCTCTTGCATTCATCAGCCCAAAATGCATCTTCGCGTACATGAAAGTACCCCAAGGAGTGGTAAAAGCGGTCTTCTCTTGGTTTTTAGGGCAGACCTTGATTTGATTGTATCCGGAGAAACCATCCATAGTAGAGATCCTTTCTGCCCTGACTACCTTTTGCAAGATATGCTCCATTTTAGGCAGGGGGTAATTATCCTTTAGTGAAGCTCTGTTCAGGTTCCTAAAATCTATACATATTCTAATTTCACCATTCTTCTTCTTTATAGGAACCAGATTTGCTTTCCACTGAGAGAACCTCAAAGTGACAATGATTTTTGCATTAAATAATCTTCTGATCTCTTTTTCTATCACAGGCACTAGTTTAGGGTTTATCCTCCTTAACTTCTGCTTGAAAGGTTTCTCTCCTGGTTTGATTGGAATGGAATGTTGTATTATAGAAGTATCATACTCCTTTAGTTCTTCATAACTCCACGCAAACACAGCAGTATATTTTTTCATCAACTCTACATATTGCTCCTTCTTTTTAGCATGCAGCTTCTTAGACAGGTTTACCATCCGAGGCTCTTCTTTAGTACCCAAGTTTTGGTCTTCTACCACATCTCTGGGAGGTTCAAACTTCGGGTTTTTTGCTACATCGTTATGGTCAAACAACCTTTCTAGGGGTATCAGTACCTTGGGGATGTAATTATTCTTTAATTGAACGATATCCTTCCCCCCTAGCATGTTTTTCCATTGTTTGTTTTCTCTTTCTTCCCCCTCTGATTGCTCTTAGTCCATCAATCCTTCTATGTTCTCATTTTCAGTATCAATCTGAATATTAGCGAACTCGTCAGACAATTCCAAAAAAAAATTTAATTTGTAAATCATCTTCAAATACTTGCCAGTATTTAGCATTGTCTATAATAGAGGGCATGTTCACCACCTCTACTTTGTATTTTTCTTGAGAGAAAATGGGAGTTTTGAAACCACTAGCAATGGTGGCCAAAGAGTCCGCTACCTGATTTTCAAACCTCGGGATCACCCAGATCTTGTGTTCGATGAAAAAGTTCCCAAACATATCCCAGACTTCATTTCTATAGGCCCTCATCCTCGGATGTTTTGCCTGATAACTGTCATTCACTTGATTGACCACCAACTCTGAATCTCCAAAAAAATGTATACTTTTGGCTCCCAAATCCTTTAGAGCTCTTAGTCCTAGGAGCAGAGCCTCATACTCTGCCACATTATTAGTACACTCGAAGATGAGCTTGTATGATAGGGCCCTGGACTCTTGGTCGGGAGGTATGATCCAGACCCCTGCACCAACACCATTCTTGCTCAGTGATCCATCGAAGTACATCTTCCACAGTCCTTCCTCATTTTTTTGCCTCTCTGAGGCCTCATGTCTTGCTGCAAATTCTTTATGTTCGTTGACCTCATGGTGAAATGGAGGTACAGGATCAGTGTGTGGACCATCATTGAAGAAAATAGAGGAACCAATCTCAGTGTCTACAACGTATATAGGGTGATTTTTCAGGTTTGTCATCACTGCTGACCACATAAGCCATCCTCTTTTCCCTATACAGTTTTCTATTTCTTCCAAAAAGAGGTATGGTGGAATAAGATAGGTCCATTTGCATAGTTCCCTTTAACTTTTTTACCCAGGATCTTGACAACAACATCCCGAACTTAGCAGGCACCTCAGCCACTATTACATCCATCATAATGCTCTTAGCTGGGATTTGTGCTAGGGTTACTACTACATCTCTAATCAAACCCAGACATGGTACCTTTCTGGAATCAAAAGAATATAAGTCCTTGTAGGGTCTAGTAAATTCTAAACCCAACTGATCCACCATTGATTTTGGCATTAAGTTGTGTGAGGCCCTTGAATCTATCAGGGCATTGTGTAACAATTTACCATGAATATTCAAGCTCAAATAAAAGGGGGTACTTCTTCATCATCTGGTTCCTCCAGCTTGGAACCAAAAATTATAGTGGGGGCATCATCTGCTAGTTCCAACATGTCCTACATACTCTCTGTCTGTCCTTTTACCAGGCTAGTTATCTCTTCCCTATATTCATTGTTTCTTAACAACTCATTTAAGGGGATAGAGATCTTCACCTTGGATAGTTCAACCTTCAGACTGAATGTTGAAGCTGGCTTCACTACTTTAGTGACTTGTGGTTGCCTACCTTCTTTAGAATGCTACCCCTTATCTTCTAAGGCTCTGTGTGCAGTAACCTCTAGTTGTTTTTCCTTTAGCTTCTTCGTATTCTATTGCATCTTGGAGGGCTGAGTATGGGCAGAATTCCCTCGCTTATTGGTATCTCCCTGCTTCTTAACTTCATCTTTCTTTGGATATCATATATAGCATTCATGTAACCCATTTGTTACTGCTCAGAGTCAAATTCAGTGGCTTTACTAGCATTCCCCATGGTGAAAAAGTCATGTTCCCTTTGGGTTAAATGTACTTCAGGGTCTAGGGTGTCAAGGAGATGGATCTGGTCTCCAGCAGGCTCTTTAAACCCTTCCTCATCCACCAAATTTTCAGGGAAGGGAGGCCTCATCTCGTCATCTTCTTGATTTCTTGGATTTCTTGGAGGGGGTGGTCTTCTAAAGTTAGGATTTCTTATTTGATTTTCAGGTTGTTCCCTAGCAGGAGGTTTGTTTTCCATGGCTAACCTATCCATCAACTTTTCCATGGTTTTCATCATAGTATCAAACTTGGCATCACTAGAAGAGGAGGAGGCAGGGGTTTGGGTTTCTTGCTTCTTTTTATTTGCTTCTGTTTTTCCCTTCATTTTTGTTGAAGCCATCATGTTGGCTTCCACCTCTATTGCATCCTTTAGCATAGCAGGCAGGGTGGCGGATTTCCTCTCTCTTAATGTGCATGAGAAGTCTCCATCAAAGGCATCTGCGTAGTGGAGCTTTGCAGCGCCTACTGAGAGTTTTAGGTCATCTGTAATAGAATTATAGGCTTTCATAAACCTAGCAGAAAACGCATGAACTGATTCAAAACCTCCTTTCTTCAGATGGTTATACTGGGACAAGACTAGGGAGGGGCTCCCTATCGTTTCCCACCTCTCTAAGAACAGGGTCTTAAAGGATGCAAAATCATTTATAGAAGCATTCGGCAACTGTCTGAACCATTTCTTGGGTCCTCCAAACATAATCTGAGCAAATGACCTCACTTTAACATCATCATGGTCTACTTTCTCCAAATCAATAAAATTTTCAAATCTGTCTACATGCTGCTTGGCAGAAAAACCTCCCTCTCCATCATAAGAGACAATTCTCTGGGCATAGTTCTGAGGGAGGTCATGCAAAACAACTGGCAGGGCCAATGGTGCGAATCTAGCAGCCATGGGTCTAGGTGGATTTTGGGCTTGGGGATGGATATTCTGGGCAGAATTACCTACAGGGATTGTGGTATGAGATTGAGGGATCTGAGAACCAGATATAGCTCTTTCTGCTTTGATAATATTCTGCAACTTAATCCAGACAGGATCTAACAAATAGGATTCAGGGGCATTCAGACCTTCTTCCCCTAGGTTTAGATAAGACTCGGATCTTGATCTTGGAAAGGGATTTCCAATATCTATCTCTATATCCAATTCTTGAAGAATAGGGAGTTCTCCTTTAGACCCAATTCTTTTTATGCTAGAAGAAGTAGCTTTATCCTTTTCGATTTTATGTCTAAGTAATATTTCTGGATTTTCCACACTTACAAAATTTCGGAAATAGGATTACCTCTCGTATGGATCTTTCTTGAGGCCAGGATGCCCTTTGTTTGATATTTCTTCAGCAATGAACTTGGCTGGCCGATCTTCCCCAGTGGAGTCTTTCTTGAATGTGGATCTTTACGAGTGGAGTCACCAGGGAAAAATTGCACAACCCTCTAGAAATTTGGAAATCTATGTTTTCCCGCAGGGATCTCTCTTCTCTTTAAACCTTCAGAATCCTTTGTCATTCCTCCAGGCATAATAAAACAATCATGTTCCTCGGCAGCAGCGCCAATTTGCTAAAACTCAAATTAACCCCCAAGGTTGTGGAGAAAGCAATTCGGGGTAACAACTAACCAATCTTTAGCTTGTGCTACTGACCCAACACAAACAGAGAGGGCTCTCTCATAAATATTCACAGAATACTGGAAATCATCAAGATTGTCAATAATGAAGAAACATACACTAGCATTCACATTCAAAATATTCAATTACAACAATACATAAGATTAGATTTATGCTGGAACAAAATGGTTTAAATGTCATTTGGCTGAAACATATGGATCTCTATTTGGGGCAATGGAGTCACGTTAGACAAAACTCTGAAAAGTTTATTCACAAGGGATTCACAAATGAATTAACACAGGAGCGAGATAGTAAATAGCTCGTAGTCAAAGTGAATTTAATTGGTGAAACATAAGAGAAAGAAACAACTCATTGATGTAAGGAATATAATAATGAATCCTACATCAACTTTAGCAGAGAAAAGAAATGGTGAAATACTTGGAAAAAGATAAGCAGAGCATACTTCTATGAATTCTACTTAATTATCACACTGCACCAAGTATTGAGGAATGTTACAGATTGGAATTAACAATGAGAGATACACAATTAACATAGAAGAAGAAAAAAAAGACTACAAGACCAGTTACACAAGAATCCCTGGAAACATCAGCTCGGCTCTGCAATTTTTATTCAAAATATAGCTTAGAAATGTCTTACAGAACAATACACAAAATTCGCATAAAGGTTTTCAATAAGATTCTTCAACCCTTCTGTCTTCAATTACAATGAATTTATAGATTCCCCTCGAGCTCCAGGCTCATCTCTTTCCTGAACAGAAAACAGTTGCTACTTACTGGACATCTAATTGACAGCTAATCAAGGCACATTCGTTGTTACAACTTCAAAACAGACACAGGAGGTATAGGCCGAACCGCTTTTTACATTCACTGGCCTATTTTACTATATGACCAACTACTTTAACAAAAAAAAAAATAGAAAATTGACAGCTTCAACTTGCTGCCTCCATCACTCGTTGGTTCCTTAGTTGATGTCTTCGAGCTCTTAACCTGCCACTGCCACACCGTTCTTCCAAAAAATGGGCTTGTAGGTCATCTAAGTCTCTTCAAAAATTGGAGACCAGGAGTACACTTGTGTAGCCAAAACTGAATTGCTGGATAGTGAGATGTAAGGGACGTAAGAATACCATCACCTTATTTATGAGCTCTCACCTGATCATACCAATCAATGAAGTCATCCAAGTCGAAGGAAGCAATTGTTCAGGTTTCCTTTGGTGGGGAAACAGGGAGCACCTCTTCAGTAGGGAGGATTAAGTCTTGGCTTATGTCTTCATCTTGGGGGATTTTCCTCTCATCTTCTTCATGGGATTCTTCTCCTCCTTTCTGCTGTTGAAATCTCCGACACCCCTATTGTGTCTCGGGCTCTTCCGGTTCGTTGACAGAACTGTCCTCCACCTGGACGGAAACCATAGGAGGTGGAGGAATATTCTCCTTCGCCATCTCAGACAATACATGTTCTGGTGCAAATATTATCTCGGCTCCTTGATCTCTCTCCATGTTTCTAATACTGTCTGCAAAATAGCCAAATAGATGAACTCACCACCCTTTTAGAATTCGACGTAAGCTGCGGGTCCGGAGAATTAGGCTTATAATGACCAATAATGACGACGTCTCCATGCAAATTATGCTGTCATGATTCTCTGACTTAGACCTTCCAAATGATTTATCATGATGACTGAGGATAGGACTGATGCAATGCACATTTGACCGTGCATTTCGGATCACACAGAAAGGACCCCTGATGGCGTTGAGGTGGCTTAACCCATGTGGCCATCATTGATCTCTGGTGGGCATGTCCTTTCTCGTGTGGAAACTAGTGATTGGATTAGGACCATATATTTCATCCTTTGTGGCTTTCCATTTTGCCGCACATAGCTCCAAATTTGAATGTTGGATGAAGCGTCCCTACCGACCACGACGATTTTGGGTTTGCTTAATATGTCGACGATAAAAATCACCGCCATTGTCTTGGACCGTTGATCCACCGCCGTTAGATCTGCTCCATTGCAAAGAGCACAACATTTAATCCACCCGCGGTGATTTTGAACGCGACCTTTCTTTGCGCATGTTAGATTAGCGCTATCCCTTTCTCACCATAGATCTATGTTCCCGTTGATCTACACCATCGATTTGTTCAGGAATTTTCCCATAGGTTAACACCTCCTCCGCCTTTGTAACATTTATATTTATTTTTTGTGCCAAAGGCTTAAGGCCGCAGATCTCTGGGGCGACTTAATCCATGCCGTCCTTACACACCCCTGTCTGCTGCCAGCATATTGGCCTGCCTTTAGTCCCCCAATCACCCTGGAAGACTGGATCTCTGAATATTCTTTCTCCTTTTTCCAAATCCGCCGTATCTAGCTCTGATCACCTACCCTGGGGGCGTGACTTGGGAGTTTTGGCTTCCTTTGAGGAATCATTTCGATCTTGCAAATCCTTTCCTTCATAAAAGATCTTCTTTAAAGCTCAACACATTTTGAGTGCTAACAATTAGCTTACGAGTAAAATAAGTTTTATTTATAAAAATGATTGCATGTTGTGATAACACTATCTACCCTACACTACAGTATTAGCCTGTGGTAAAGTATTGTATGCTTCCTGGAGTGGTGTATAGATGTATAGAGCGATTTGTTGTTGGTTAGGGTTTGAGAATGATTCCAGATCTGTTTGGGTTTCATGCGGCCTCCTTCCTTTGGATTATGATTGAGCCTCTGGCTTCGGAGCTAGGGGCGGTTCCGTCCCTCGAGGATCGACTACACCGAACCATTTCTTCGGCGACTGAGGTAGCCCCCAAAATCAAGACTTCTCAGGACTCTCGCTTCGGCTCCTGAGGTCAAAATCTCCTCGTCCTCATCCAAGTACAATATTATTGCGCCATCAGAGAAGGGGTTGATCAGGCATTTCAATGGTATGTGGCCATCACCAAAAACCATTGAAGCTTGGCTCAATAAAAACTGGAGACCATTAATTAAGGGGGAAGTCATCTAGAACTTCTGCGGTAAGGGTTTTTTTGTCTTCCTATTTGAACACAAAGAAGATAGAGATCTGATTTTCTGAAGTGGCCCATATTTCCTCGGCCCGAGAGGAATGTATTTGAACCAGTGGAATGCCTCCTTTGAACCAAAGAAAGATATCCCTTCAGTCGTTCCAGTTTGGGTTAAACTCCCCCACCTCCCCTTGCATTGTTAGGGGGATGAGGATTTGCGGTCGATAGGAAACGCCCTGGGGAAATACATCAATAGGGAGGAACCTATGCCTCCTCTCTTCTCCTGCGCCCGTATCTATGTGGAAGTCGACCTGGAAAAGGGCCTTCCATAGGAAATCATGAAGAAATCAATCTCTCAATGGACGGATGGAACCATCTTCAGAAATTTGATTATGAATAGATTCCCTTTAAATGCAAAGTATGCCATGAGTACGGGCACTTTGCCAAAGGTTTCCCCAAAAGAAAGGAACAAGAGGAAGATAAGGATGTAGAAGGAGAATGGAACAAGGTAACAAAAAAGGGAAGAAAAAGGCCACCTTCAACCGCGGCTCCACTGCCTCAGGAAGCACAAAAGCAAAACCCTAGCAATCCCATGGTGAACGTCAACAATAGATTTCAAGTCTTAGAAACACCAGAGAATGGACCTGAAGAAGAGGGAGAAATGAGAGAAGAATCCTTGACAAAAGAGGAAAGTGAACTTCCGGTATTAGAGGAAATAGGTCAGAAGGAGAACTTCGTCCCCATCTTTCCCGAAAAACCCTTTATTGAGGTAAGGTCAGACCACACTAGATTTGAGGCTTCTGGTTCGGTGACAAGATCCATATCAAAATTGTCTCAAGAGGAGTCCTCATAATACAAAGAAGAAGAAAAGGAACGAGCTGGTAAGAAGGGAAGAAAGCCTAACAGGACACATAGAGAAGAGCAGGTTGAAAAGGAAAAGGCGAAATGGAATCAAACCTGTTTAGATCAACATATAAAACCTCTAGATAAGCAAGAAGAAGTGGCACACGAGAACCAGAAGGTCAAGCTCGACTGTCACCCAATCAAAAAATCATGCGGGTAGTCTCCTGGAACTGCAGAGGATCAGGAGGCAAGGCCAAACTGGAAGCAGTGAAGTCCATGATAAAGAATGAAAAACTCTCTATCCTTTGGATCGAGGAGACCAAGATGTCTGAAGAAGAAAACCTAATATGTATGAAAAAAATATGGAAGAATAATGATGGATTTTTCGTAGGTTCCGTGGGCAGTTTTGGAGGAATTTCTATTTGGTGGAACAAGAATAGATTCAGATCTATCGTGGAATGGAGAAACAAAAATTGGATAATGATGGAGCTCGAAGACAAGGAAGAGGACAAGAAGTTTAGAATCATTAATGTTGATGGTCCAACAATGTACAATAAGAAACAATATTTCTAGCATTCTGTTGAGGAACTCAGAAGGCAAGATATTCATCTTCAAGCTATAGTTGCCGTTGATTTCAATGCCACAATCTCAGTGACAGAAAGGCGGGGTGGTTCAAAGGTTAGAGATCCCTTCGATTGAGAGGGCACAACATAATTTAAACCCAAACACATAGTAATCATAATAGAAAGAAACTTATCGAGTAATTATGGAGGAAATTGTGGTAGGATACCTGCAATAAGCGAAGAAGATGATTAAAGCTCAGAAGAAAAGTTAAAACCCAAAACTTATTCAATAAGCAAATTTTAGACATACCCTGAATCATAGCTGGTGGGTGAGCCTTTGAAACGGCATTTCCTTGTAGCTTAAGCTATTATTGATAGCAAATAGTAGATTAGCTAACAGGTAGACAATGCACCTTTTGCATTTCACGGGTTCACAGGTGTTTCTCCTTTTGCATTTGTCAACAGTCGAGTCCATCCATGTGAGATAGGAAGATAGCTATCGAGCTATGTTATCAGAAATGAGAAATGGGAAACATAACGAGAAACGAGAAAGGAAGTTTACAGGTTTCACATACAAGAAACAAGCAGAGAGAAAAACAGAAAAACGACAAAAAATTGAATTATTCATTCATCTAAGTGTTACAAGAAATGCAATGCCTTAAATGTGAACTAGCCTTTCCCTTTTGGTCATGATTTTCCCATCTCTCACCCCATTTATACTGATGAATGAAAAAAATACAGACTTTACCTGTGGATTTCACTATAGATGAAGGTTGAAATACAATAAAATTACAGTGGTGTAACATCCCAAAAATTCATAAAAATTTAAATTTTTTCAGCGTAACATTTAATGTATAAACTAATTGTGCGGAATTATAATAAATGCTTGCTATGTCGTCTTGTTGTACTAAATGTTTGAATGATCATAAATGTACTATTTGCGATATGAAAAGAAAATAAATTATAGTTTACACTAAGATGCTAATGGATGTTCAGTTATATTTTTATAATACTTATGTCAATGTTATGTCAATCATAATTGTTTACAAGTGCTAACTGGTGTTCTTCTTTTGACGATGAAAGGGGTCATGAGGGTACCCCGAGGCTTACTTAGCATTTGTGCTAAAGCAATTGAATCGTTCCTTTCGCAGATTACAGGTAAGAGCTTTAATGTTTATGAAGTGTGACAGAAGAGTTCCTAACTAGTTTCGGTAATCTCCACGTGTCTTAAGGGTTTTAGAGAATAATGTCGAAATGCAACCGGTGATATCTCTTTAGTTAATATCTGGTTTTCATATTAATATGTATGATTGCTATGTACTTCTTGCTCTATGCTATGTTATGCAAACTTCATATAAATGCCAAACTGGTTCTATTATATACAATTGTATGTAATTATCGTACAAATACTTTGATATATAGACTATATGCAACTATTGTGCAAGAGCTATATGCAAATTCATATGCATGACCTATAGTATAAACTATATGTCATTTTACAAATTAATTCCTAGAATGTAGATATATATACACTTACTTTGTATTATCTATAGCCTAAAACTATATGCATCATATATGCAATTCCTATTACATAAACTTCTATATGCATAACCTATGTAACTTCTCATAACATCGAAACTATATGTAAATCCTATATTAAACATATAGCATCGATACTATATGCAATTTCTTTATGTAATGTCAACATATAAACAACGTGGCCAATATCGTGACCCTTTCATAGCCAAGAATGATACTGTGTAATTTGATACTATAAGACTTACGATAGGATTTATATTATGACAGGATTGCAACGTAGTTCATGTATCAATGTGTGATGAGACCGGTTATTAATATGGTAATGGACATTTGCTGGCAGGATGTCATATCCAACCTTGGCATTTAAAGCTCTGATCTACCTGCTTAGTGGAGTATCACCGTGGCTACCATCATGGTTCAACATGTGAAGGTAATGTGATAGGGCAGTCAACATGGTCGATTTGTATTTGACCTAGCTTGAGGGTTGTCCTAGCTGTCTCCACGGTGGAAATGGTGATTAATTCCCGTAATAAATATGGTAGTTGATTGGGGATACGAAGTGCTGATCAAGTGAATCTCCACCATTGATCATACGCGGGTCTTGGAATTCGAAACTTAACCCTAATCTCCACTATGTTCGAAGTTATTTTTTTCCCTTGGCACTCGTTGTTTGTTGAGAGCGGTTTTGGGGAGAGGCCGACAAGCCGAGAAACTCTAGGGTTTCTCTAGCAGGTTTTAGTGAACTTCTTCACAAATTGAACACGTGACTTGTTGGTATTTCCTACTACTAGATGATAGTTGAGAGATCCAAGTTTACTATGAGAGTTTACAGCACTTGAAATGATAATGGAGGAGCTCCGGGGATGATGGAAATCTTGTGTGTAGGTTGAATCCAAGGTCAATCTTCTCATATGTTATAATGTAGTGTTGCGGAGTTGTCTTCGACCTCTACTGCGTTCAGAAGTGAAGTGGTGGCTAGGTTTTAACAATGGTTGCGGTGTCTCTGCTCCAGAAATAGCTATCAAGGTAATGTATCTAGTCTCGAAACCTATCTCCCTTTAAAAGTTGTAATAGTGGTTATTTCAATTTACTGAAAACTCCTATCGTGATGCTCATTTGACCATAACTTAAATGTTTTGGTATGTTCCTTCGACAATCGGCTTCCAAGCTTGAGTTTGGTTAACTGGCAGCTGCTTAAGAAAATGGTAAGCTTCGGTGGTTACCCTGTTGCTTCGGTTAGGTGACTATTGGATCTTCATGTATTCTTAGTCGAGACTTCATGCTTACCTTGGGATATGGGAAGTGACAATCGTCGAAATATTGTGAGTTGTCTAGCAGCATGGGGAGGATGAAATCCTCAAACCATTCAGCGTTAACCTATGGTGTTGTTTTTCAGCGTTGATAATTTGTAAATGAATGTAACTGCTGAGAGGGTTTTATCCCTCAACTAAACTAGATATACAACGATTTTGGTTCTTGTAACTTGATGATGTTTACTTGTGTTGAAAACTGTGAGCCATGCTCCAGGTTTGTGATTATTTAATGTTTGAACTATTGTGCTTTTAAAATGGTTATGTGCCAAAGGTTTCGACCTTGTTCCGTGCAGTCAAAACCCTACCCTATAGGTTTCGATGGTAGGCTTTGATAGTTCTGTGTTTAACTAAAAACTATGCTATCGTTTCGGTAATGAACGAGAGCCAAACTCCATGTTTTTTATTTGAAAACTTTGAAATAAAATCTAGTGCTCATGTAATTATATGGTTTATTTCAATTAATGTTTATGTATGTAATTAAAGATGTTTGAACATGAAATCTTAATCTATTTGGAAACTGATAATATCTGAGTTGTTATTTCAAATATAAGGGTTTGACCGTCGAACCAGTTATGAACCTGTCACGTTATTGTAAATGGTTTGTTTTCTCTATTAAGGGTTTCGATCCTATGTCTAATGTATTGCAAAAGAATGCTAAACAATAAATGAAAAAGAGCTAGGGTTCTGCTTATGATGAAAGTGTTTGAATTTAATAATTGTAGGTTGATAACTAAATCAAAATATGAGATATGGATACTGAAATGAAATAATAATATTCAGTGATGCTATTATTTGCGAATGATAAATATCTATTTATCGTTATGTGTATTGAGTAGCAACTCTTTGTAAAAAGAATATTTAAATTTGCAGTTGTTAAATTTATAGGAACGATGATGCCTAAAATAAGTGGATTTATAACACCTTACTGATGAAAAGAATAATAATAGAATGCATAGCATTAGCTTTTAAAAAAGGAAAATAGATAGTGATAACTAAAAACCCTAGTTTTGTGCAAAGATGAAATGTTTACTTTTGTTACTAAGTAAAGAAAATGCTACAATATCTATTTTATGATATGTTGTTCTATATTCTGAGTTTATACATATATAATTGATATTGCAGATTTAAAAGAAACACCACAGTATTAGTCTAATCATTCACTTGGCATTAATTTGCCCATCAATCATCTATCTTAATTTTACTTCTCGGTACTAGAGTACTATACAGAAACAGTATGGGAAAAATGCAGAGAAGATATTTAATCAATCATCTCATCTACTTAACCATCTTTATACAAAATCATATCCAAGTTAGAAATTCAAACAGTTACTTCTGCATGCCATTAACTGTAAGTACTAAATCTACAAATGCAGAAAATCATTTAACTATAAATAAATAAGACAGAATAGTAGAACCTGATGAATGTAAGAGAAACAAACAACCCAAGGAGCCTATTCCACCCAACCTACTCCTGAAGACAACCAAATTACTTGCCTTAGGACCCCCGAGCCTGTTCACTGAACCACTAGGACGAAGAAATATGTAGAAGCTTTAGGTCATCAACTTGCAGCAACAATGTAGATCATTCAGTCATATAGACTTAGCAGTCAAAGAGACCTGCACCAATACCTCTGGTTTCCTTCTCAGAATAAATTCAGTAGACTCACAATGCACATTCACTTAGCCTCCCTATTCGAATCTCTCAGTGATCACTTGATACACTTCAAGAATTATTTCTGCAGAAAATAATATGGAGCTCCCTGCTCAATTCGAATTGCCTTATTTAGGCTGCCTAGGCCTTTTTAGTGGTTAACCTATTCATTAATGAGATAACAGTTCTCTTCCACCCACCTGGGGGATAGCGCCACAAATTTAGGGGTAGTTGTCCCATAACCAATAGCTAGTGGTGGAGTGCAAATGCTGACACCTGTCCCATTCCTTCTAACAGATTCCATTCCTCCTAGTGGGTCAGTGAACACTCATTTAACAGTTCCCTTGGGTATTTGTCTCATGTTTTAATTTATTAAATAATAATAATATATCATTACAATCATCCTTGACCAGATTTGGTCATAATTACAAAACTTTGTAATTATAATTTAACATAATGTTTTTGCAATTAAAATAAATAGTCTCAAAATTTGGGTAGGTGCAAGTGGTATGGGTTGTAGAGAAATTTGCATCATGTAAGTAAATACAATTCCGTCTTGATTAGAAGTACAGTGCATTTCTTGTCCATCCACTCTTGAAAGCACATTAGTGATTTAGGGAATTCAACACGCAAGCAAGGTATTAGAAGAGTAATTGTAAACTTTATCTTAAAAATAAGTCAATAAAACTACCTTGTCCTATATGTGTATGTTTTTATCATCCTAAAAGAATTTGAATGTCTTTTCTCAACCATGTTTGTGTCGGATATTCTTAAACGTTTTTCCATTTATCTGTTTTCCTTTGACAACTTTAAACATTGGTTGGACTCTTGAGATTTTCTATTCTTTGGCATGTCTGCATAATTGACCGATGTAGCTGTCAGTGTCTTGGTCCAGAGGTGAACTACTGAAAATTTTACAATCGAAAAATATAATTTGTGTTGTATACATAACATTTTCTTGTGACTCAGAAATAAGCAACCCTACATTTGTACATTCACTAGGTGTTTGACATCCACACTGATTATAAATGTTTTTCAAATAAACATTTCACCAATTAGTTACAATCATTTCCCGTGCAATTAGAATATATGGCCCAATCAAGTGTCATGTTTAGACTCTATAAAAATAACACAGAAAACTGGCGATTTCAATTAAATAGTCCACTGTTTAATGTTCAGTTTTAGAATCCCATTTCCAGCAAGATACAGATGGTGTTTGCAGTCTAACAAGATATACTTTTTACTTAGCATTTACACACCTCGTGCCACATAAATTTTAGTACCCGCAATTGTTAGAGTGTCAATCTATTGCTTAAACCTTTCACTATGTGTCTATTTGTCTTCACAATGCTTCCACTTCTTTCAGGTACAGATGAATCGTTCCTATATTCCTACCCTTCAATTTTATATACAATATTCTTACTAGGATAAATTACTTTATAGAGTTTGAAAGAGATTGCTCCAATAAAGGTAAAGCTAAATTTCTTGTCCAATAATAATAAATTAATGCTTTGATTAATATAGAAGTTCAATGTATTATTTATATATTCGGAGATGTTCAGTCATATATGCTCAATCATTGAACTAATAATAGGTTTCCCATGGAAATCTTTGTTCCTTAATAATCCATTTCTTGCATTTACATTTATAAAAAGAGTGCCTACACCCAAACCCTGCAAACGAAATCAAATTTACAGAGAAAGTTATGTGTTTGAGGTATCGACAATCACATACTATTTAAGAAAAAACACACATATAGTACCATACTCTATAGTGCATTGTGCACTCTGCACTCAATTTTAATTTCCAATGTCCATTCATACTATGACACTGCATAAAAAAACGTTGCTCATCATACAATCGAGGGAAAAATTGCAGTGAAAGGATAAGCAAACTATCAATATTACAATCAAGGTATGAAAAACGCTGCACATAATACAATAGTGACTACACACCTCCTCTGGTAAGTATAACAAAATGCAGGGAAAGAAACACTACCCATCATAGGAAAAAAATACATAGAGATGAAAAAGAAAAATGCATAACATAATACATACCACATACCTGAAATTTTGAATGGATTTGTACAATGTATATCATTTTCATTTTTAACCAAGCAACTACGTGGGTTTGTATGGATTTCAAACCATGAAAGCAGATTCAAATTTCTTGTCCCCTTCCATCACAGAGTTTACAACTGTTTTCCCCCAATGCATTTTTAATTGAAACTCGGGTCAATTTTGAATTTGTAAGTAATAACAATTAACAACTACATTGAGTTAAGCTTTACATACCTTCTAATTGGAAAACTAGCAGTCTGTTGATCCTTCAAACCAGTCTTACCCCTGCAGCATTCTTCTCGATTCTGTTATTTTTGCTTAACAGGGACCTCCGCCAAAGCGGACCTCACCGAAAGTAGAGCTGCAGATACATTTTGAATGTTCAATACAGGCAGTAGACAGAAGGCTTCCTTGCGTAACACTCAATCCTCATTAAACTTCACATTTACCTAATTGATGACTCTCCACCAACCATTCATTAATGACTCACGAATTGACTTAGAAATGATCAGCAATGGACTGAGTTCTCCAAGAAACGAAAAACTGTTTCTGCAAAAATTGTTTTGCGAAACGACACGTTTCCTAAGAAACGGTTTCTTCGTTCAAAGAATGGAAACGGCCATAGAAAACAGTGGTTTTCATTCCGTCCCCGTTTCTACTCTGTTTTTTCAAAAAAACGTAAACATTCGTCACGTTTCTGGTAACAGAGCTATGGAGACCGGATGTGATTGTGGCAAGTGTATCACATGCCCTGGCTGTGGCAAGCGTACGCAAAGAAACTGAATGTTGTGCATGATGCAGTTATTAAGATTTTAAAATTACACATCCAAGCGAACTTTGAAACCACTGCTAGGTTCGCCTTTCTAAACAATCCATAGACTGATGCATGCAGGACCTGAAGTTAGCCCGCCGCCCCCTCGTAGGCACCAAAAATGAGGATGACGTCAATCGTCCTGCAACCAATAAAATTTAAAAAAAAACTATTTTTAAAATTCGATTATAAAAAATTATTCCAACCTTTGTCCAAACTATGGGGGGAGGGGAAAAATCTTATAGGCAACGATCCCTATATATCCCCTGTTGGGGACATAAAACAAAGCCTCCAGGGTTAGTTTAGTTGGTTGGATCTTCCGGGACCAAGACGGCACAAGGTCGAGGTCGGGGGTTCGTCTTTCAAGGTTAGGCATCAAAGTAATATCAACAGAGGTGAGGCCCCTTCGGATGGGCTCGAGTGAGGCCCCCTTGGCTTGGGTAGACACCCTTAGCTTGGATACGTGGATGTAGCGAGCTCTAAAACCATAAACAACATTAACAAAAATTATTTTATTAAAAAAAATATTTCTTTTTCACAACCCTTTGCAAAATTTGAAATTATATTTCATAATAATAATATTTTACATTAATCCATTTATTAAATGTTAAATAAGTTATGCCTATTCTTAAATCATTTTCGAAATGAAAACGAAAACAAATCAGGTTAACGTCATAATTATGATGGTCATATTCGAAGTGTTCTAAATAACCCCAACCTACCCTTCATAATTTCAAATAAACAACAAGAAATGTCGAGGAGAGAAGGATTCAAGTAAGAGGAATAAGTACTTTTTTTTAATCTTCTATAAAGGTTTCTTATCTTATCCATATCTCAATTACCAATTATATATATTTAAATATTTCTGAAATATATATATATATATAACTCCAATTTACTTTTCATAATTTCAAATAAATAACCAGAAATGTTGAGGGCAAAAGGATTCAAGTTAGAAGAGATAGCGATTCAAGTTATTGTAATAGGTACTTAGTTTCTTTTCTATGTTTTTTTAACCTCACGTTTTAGATAAGGTGTTATAGGCCATAAATTAAGTGTGGAAACTGTTTCTTACCTCATCCATACTTCAACTACCAGTTATATAAATTTAGATATTTCTAAAATATGTATATCGAATTTGAAAAAAATACCATAAAATAAATATTGACAGTAGGGGAGAGAGTTCTATAGTTGAACGGGAACCGGTAGTGGTGATAGAACCGGTGACTGTTACAACCCAAAAACTGACCAAGAAAATGCCAACTGTCAAACACATATAATTATATAAATATATAAAAAGTTTCCTATTTAAGTTCATTAAGTGTCATTCTGTACAGTAGGCCCACAACTGTCAACTATAGGACAAAAGGTTGACAACTGAGCAGTCTTGACAAAACCAAAATCAAATCCATCATGTCCCTTCCAAATCCCAACATGCACTGACACAAACATCTAATTGGACCTCATCACTCCCCAGACAGCCCAATCTACAAGGACGGATTGCCCATCACATGGACCCCATCGAACAAGCTTCAGGGTACACCCATACCAGCATCGAGAATCACTTAACCACCAAGGCATCCCACCTGCACATCTATCAACTGTCACCTGCATAATAAATGGAGAATGAGTGTCAACTCCAGGTGCATTGTTGTTCAACAAAATAGCCCAATCAATGCAATTAATGCTGCCAACTCCATTAAAATCATCAAATCAACCAGAAAACCAAACAGAAGCATATGTCCATAGGCATTTCGAAGAGCACATGGATCGACAAAGCCCCATTGATGGCCATTGGATCGAGGCCAACTCAATCTTGAGCCACTCATCCAACTCCAGCCAGTTGCAATTCATGCCTTCTCAAACTTGCCACTCAAATCAAACACCAAAATGCTATAAAGACACTACAACCTTCAAACAAACTTCATTTTTTCTGCTATTCGAAATTCCCAGACCTTGTTAAACTCACCTCTATTTCCAAGCATCAAATTTCAGAGTCCAGGCATTGTATTCAAGCAAAACACAGTTGCAGAGTTAATTCAAGACAGCATTCAGAGTTCAGGTATTGCATTCAAGATAAACTTGTCTTTCAATAATGTTTTCAAGTAGCTAGACTATATCTAGTTTTATGCAAGAACCTGCATTGAACATGTAAATCACATCAAGAGATCCTTTTGAATAATCTAGATCCTAGGGTCGTTTTAACACTTTGTTTCAACACAGCTATTATAATATTCCAGATCCCTGTGAATTTACACAGCTAGTTCTAATTCCGTAGGTGGGAGCACTGTTATGGTTTTTGGTTTTTAATGGAGCACTATCCCTAGCCCTGTCATTGCCCCTGTTTGTTCTAATTCTGTGGGTGATTGCAGTCATGGCAAGAGTCAGCACTACTCGTGCAATGAGGTCAAGTAGGAGACTCAGCAGGGGTGCCCAGCTACGATGCACCTCGTTTGATGAGGACATAGCACATGATGCTGATAATAACAATGCACACAGAGATGATGAAGAGGCAAATGATGCAGAGCGTAGTCGTGTTATTCCACCATCAACCACAGTTGAAGAGGCAAATGATGCAGATCCTGGAGGTGTTATTCCACCATCAACCACAGTTGAAGAGGCAAATGATGCAGATCCTGGAGGTGTTATTCCACAATCAACCACAGTTCAAGGTGCAACTGCCAGTAAGAATATTAGTGCCATCAGAGGATGGACACAAGAAGACATGAAGGCTACCATAGATGATATAGAGTTCAATGGTTTTTCTATCAGAGCAACTGCTAAAAAACATGGGATTCCACCAACATCAATCCATTACTGGATAAATTGCCTGACCCATACCAAGCGAAAAGGACCTCTTACAGTGTTGAGTGCAGAAGAGGAAGAAGAAATTGTGGTTTGGTGTGAAGAGATGGCTCAACTAGGCCATGGTATGGAGTTGGTTCAACTCAAATCCACTGTTGCACAAATCTGTCAAGGGAAGCCAAACCCCTTCAAAGATGGATTTCCAGGGAAATCATGGTGGAGAGGATTTAAACAAAGGCATCCAGAACTTGTGTTACGCACAGCAGAGGGGCTTGACAGAGATAGGGCTTTCAATCTGCGCCCTACAGTTGTGACCAAGTTCTATCAGACACTCTCTGATGCATATGAGAAACACTCATACAGAGGAGACCATATATGGAACTGTGACGAGACTGGATTGCAGGCAGGGAGGAATTGTGGCATGCGGGTAATTGCCAAGAGAGGGAGCAGGAATGTGCCCAAAATTCTGCCAAAAAGTAGGGAGTGGATATCTATTCTTTGTTGTGTCAACGCAGTTGGAGCATCAATTCCAGGTTTTTATCTGTTCAAGGGAAAGAATCAACTCAAAAATTACATTAAAAACTGTGAACCTGGCGCATGCATGGCTGCACACCCCCATGCTTGGATGACAAAAGAACTGTTCTTGAGTTGGCTTTGCCACTTTGCTTCCTCTGTCCCTGGTGGTGTTTCACCTGAAAAAAGACACCTTTTGATTTTTGATGGCCATGGCAGCCACGTTGCTATACAAACCATTGAGGAGGCAAACATGCTAGGCATTGATCTCTTGACACTGCCTGCACATACCACCCACAGGCTGCAACCTCTTGATGTGAGTGTGTTTGGGCCTTTCAAGTGTTACTTCAGGTCTTAGAGAGCGTCCTGGATGGCAAAGAACCCGGGGGTAGAGGTGAAGAGGTTCGAATTAGCAGAACTTGCAAGCAAAGCTTTTGCTAGGGCACTCACAGCATCAAATATCAGGGCTGGTTTTAGGCGGACAAGAATATGGCCTTTCAATTCTGATGCTCTTCAACATGACACAGGATGTAGTCAGGCTTTTGATGTTCAGGGGAGAGAGGATGCAGATGCTGCAGATAACATCATATCACTCTCTCAAGGTCATTGCCAACCACTGGATGACGACAATGAACACGTAAGTGAAAGTCAGTATGGCACCGAACCTGTTGGGGAGAATATAGAAGCTGTTGGAAGGACAGAAACAGAATTAGATGGCCAAGGGATTTTTCATAACAACGTTTCCTATTTGAGTGTGAATGGAGGTGACCAAGCAATGGTAAACAACAGCGAGGAGTTGACATTTCCAAGCCAGCCAGAACAACCCGAGTGGTTGGCAGAGGCGATGACAAATATGAACAGACACATTGTCACCCCCACCAACGATGAAATCCTTAACCTGCCTTTGATGCCAGCAATCCTTAACAATGAAGTTGTACATTATTATGTGCCACTTGGGGGTGGTGGAGATGAGATTGAACAAAATGAAGATACAGTGGACCAAGAAAATGATGATGAGGCACTCCCACCAAATGAGCCACTACTTGGCCAGTTCCTTAAGTTGTCAGTGGAGAAAGTTGCAACTCAACTATCTAATCCCACTATTGAGCATCTTAGATTAAGCAGGAGCTCACAACTACTAACATCAGAGGACTACATCACCCTACTGATTGAGGTTGAGCATAAGAAAAAGGAGATGCAAGATTTAAAAGAGAAGAAGAAGGCCCTGGCAAAGGAGAAGAAGGAAGCAAAGATTTTTGCAGTAGAAAATTGAAGGAAGGAAAGGCTTGTAAGAGTGAAACAAAGGGAGGAAAGAGAGTGACGGAAACAATTGGCAAGGGAGGAAAGGGAGCAAAGAAAGGCAAATCAGAGGAATCCAAATGGTCTGGAGAGGATAGAGGTGGTTGACAACCCATTGGATCAGTTTTCAGAGAACAGAAGATTATTCCAGGACCTTATTAACATACAGATACCCCAATATCACCAGGCAGGGGGAAATACTGTGTATGCCTTCCAAACTCCAGTGAACCCAGGGCAATTAGGCTCAAGTCATAACTATGGTTACTCAATTCCTCCTTGGCTACAAGGAGCAACCTGGTCTGCACCAAATGTTTGCAACTCAACACAACCAGGTCATGCATCAGTATCTAACCCAACTAGTTTGGGTAATGAAGGCAGTCAACCTCCTCATACATAGGGTTTTTTGTTTGGCGAATGATAGATGTTTTGTGTTTGGCATACACATATGAAAGGAAGATTTTGTTGTTGGGGGGAATTTTGGGTGGTTTCCTAAGTTTTTTTTTTAATCCAATCTGACAATGGATATATGTTAGGCATAACCACAGTAAATGTATAAAGTCCCAACCCACCATGGACCAACCATATGTATAAATCTCGAATTGCTACTATGTTGAACAAGAATATGCCCTTTATGTCAAGTATTGTTTTCTTCATGTCTCTGACTATTTACTGGACTACATTCCTTACTAAAACTGATTGCTATATTTCTTGGTTGGCAAACTAATTTGAATGTTAAACTAAATTGGATGGTAGACCAACCTGATTGAACATTTAAATTGAATGCAAGTTTTTTCTGAATGCAATACTGACTTGAATGCAAATCGACTTGAACTGGATTGATAGTAAGCATTGCAAACAATCACCGAGCACACAGTTAAAGATTACTTAGGTTAGAGCACACAACAAGAATGAAAGCAGGTGGTATCACTAATTCCATGTTGCATATTGCATTACTGCCGGAAGAGTAATGACAAATTTTTAAATGAGAACCAAAATTCCATGTGTCATGTTGCATATTGCATTACTGTAGATGGGACAAACACATATGCATGTCCAACATTCAAATACTCCTTCATATTCTCTCATACTCTCATTAACAACCCTAATCAACTGCAACAAGAAATTAACAACCATTCCTTAAGAATTCAAGCAATCACTGAAAGCAATATAATCACTGAAGGGTTTAATGGAGCACTGTTATGGTGTTTTTTTATGTCAGAATTTCCCGTAACCTTCATACCATTAAACCATATCTGAATTTTCCATAACCATGAAACCTTCTCTCAATTTTAAAATATACTAAGTTATCAACTAATGAAACAATGAAACCATATCAAACCCTAATCCTATAATGAACTCCATTAACAAATTAACAACCATTCATTGCAAATTCATACAATCACTGAAACAGTCACTGATCCATAGCAAACCCTAATTAGCATGAATGGTTGTTAATTTCTTAAATTGTTTCATGCCTCCAAACCCTAATTGCAAATTCATACAATCACTGAAACAATCAATGAACCATAGCAAACCCTAATTTGTTAAAAGGTTTCATGCCTTCAATTCACAGTCCAAATTATTCATCTAATTGGCATGCCCAAATTATTCATCTCAAGCATGCATCAATCCTATAATCAACTCCAATAAGAAATTAACAACCATTCCTTCAAAATTCAAGCAATCACTGAAAGCAATATAATCACTGAAGGGTTTAATGGAGCACTGTTATGGTGTTTTTTTTTATGTCATAATTTCCCGCAACCTTCAAACCCTAATCCTATAATCAACTCCATTAACAAATTAACAACCATTCATTGCTAATTCATACAATCATTAATAATAAATTTCGACCCTAACAGTGTGCCATTAATAATCAATTTTGACCATAACAATGCTCCATTAAAAACCAAAAACCAGAACAGTTCTCCACTAAAAACCAAATACAATTACAGTGCTCCATTAAAAACCAAAAACCATAACAGTGCTCCACTAAAAACCAAATACCATTACAGTGCTCCATTAAAAACCAAATACCATTACAGTGCTCCATTAAAAACCAAAAACCATTACAGTGCTCCATTAAAAACCAAATACCATAACAGTGCTCCATTAAAAACCAAATACCATTACAGTGCTCCATTAAAAACCAAATACCCTAACAGTGCTCCATTAAAAACCAAAACCCATTATAGTGCTCCATCAAAAACCAAATACCATAACAGTGCTCTATTAAAAACCAAATACCATTACAGTGCTCCATTAAAAACCAAATACCCTAACAGTGCTCCATTAAAAACCAAAAACCCTAACAGTGCTCCATTAAAAACCAAAAACCCTAACAGTGCTCCGTTAAAAACCAAAAACCATTACAGTGCTCCATTAAAAACCAAATACCCTAACAGTGCTCCATTAAAAACCAAAAACCATAACAGTGCTCCATTAAAAACCAAATACCCTAACCGTGCTCCATTAAAAACCAAAAACCCTAAGAGTGCTCCATTAAAAACCAAAAACCACAACAGTGTTCCATTAAAAACCAAAAACCTTAACAGTGCTCCATTAAAAACCAAAAACCATTACGGTGCTCCATTAAAAACCAAAAACCCTAACAGTGCTCCATTAAAAACCAAAAACCATTACGGTGCTCCATTAAAAACCAAAAACACTAACAGTGCTCTATTAAAAACCAAAAACCACAACAGTGTTCCATTAAAAACCAAAAACCCTAACAGTGCTCCATTAAAAACCAAAAACCATTACGGTGCTCCATTAAAAACCAAAAACCCTAACAGTGCTCCATTAAAAACCAAAAACCATTACGGTGCTCCATTAAAAACCAAATACCCTAACAGTGCTCCATTAAAAACCAAAAACCATTACACTGCTGCATTAAAAACCAAATACCATAACAGTGCTCCATTAAAAACCAAAAACTAGAAGAGTTCTCCACTAAAAACCAAATACAATTATAGTGCTCTATTAAAAACCAAAAACCATTACGGTGCTCCACTAAAAACCAAATACCATTACAGTGCTCCATTAAAAACCAAATACCTTAACAGTGCTCCATTAAAAACCAAAAACCATTCCAGTGCTCCATTAAAAACCAAATACCATAACAGTGCTCCATTATAAACCAAAAACCATTACCGTGCTCCATTAAAAACCAAATACCATAACAGTGCTCCATTAAAAACCAAAAAACAATAACCTACGACGTCGTTTGAACAGGCCGCCACTGCGGAGCACGAACCAGGAGCGGAGCACTCATCAAAATCAATTCAACCAAGAACACAGATGCAACCGGACCCAAACAAACTGAACACAGACAGAGAAGGCAAGCAAATCACACCGAGAGAGTGGTTGTGTTGAAAAACACAATGCAAGAGAAGCCGGTAGGATCGAAATCCTACCACGTTTTCTGAACAGGTGGCCACCGCCGAGCACGAACCAGGAGCGGAGCAGGTACCAGGAGCCGAGGACGAACCAGAAGCCGAGGACGAAGCAGGAACATGAACACCGGGAGCCGAGGATGAACCAGGAGCAGCCCGCAAACAAGCAGGAACAGGAGATTCCCACCGGGGAACCCACGCCACAGACCACGAACACAAGAACAACACCACACCAGTTATCCAACGCACGGCGACGACCATGGAGGCGGGCCACTCCACCACGAGCTTCAAGCCAGTTAACAACAACAAGCATCTATGCTCAAACAGCAACGACCTCCGCGCGAACAACAAACGTATGCGGACCAGAACACCCTGACAGAGCTTCCAAGCAGCGGCCTCATCGAACAGCAGCAGGAGGCGGCATCGGAGCAGCAGCGGAGCCATGGCGGACAGGTTCCGGGGTGGCCGAACGCTCATCTTCCAGCCCTGAGCAAGAATGAACAGGCATCGGGAGTGACTGCAGGGAAAGGGACAGCTGGCACGCTTCCCGAGGTGCCATAAAGCGCATTAAAGCGCTAGCTACCCGGGACGACGTGGAGCAGCCACCTGCAATGCTCCGGCCCTCGACGGGTGGCGTCCGCGTGGCATCCCGAGTGGCCAAAGTGGGGCCGAACCACTTCTGGCCTCCCTCCCCTACACTTATTTCATTTTGATCTCTCTCATCTACCTTGAATTATAAAATACAAACACTTAACACTTGTCTATGTAAAAATTACTAGACAACCCTTTCAATCAAATTGTAAAATAATGAGATGCCATTAAAAAGAATCATATAATTACAAACTATTATTACGTTTGATCGGCTAGGAGCCAGCAGACTTGTCATTTCAATAGCTGAGCGCTTTGGTTGTGAGGACCGTCGCCAGGCACTGCTTCTCCGGAACAGACACCCTGGTCAGCTACCATTGTGAGGCTTCTACTTACCCGATCTCATTCCCACAGCATGTCCAACGAAGAGTTTAATTCAGCTGCTGATTGTGTTGGCAATCTGAGCTTTAATGGATCAGAGCGACGGTAATTACAGTAAACCTACCTGATATGCTCTTTCAGTTTTAAATTGCATTCACTAGGTTTCAGAAATCAATTCTCTGAATTCATATTTCTTTCAAACAGTGTTTGTTTTTTGTTATGAAATATGGGGATTACTGAATCTGCCCAATGATCTTTGAAAGCAGATTGGAGGGCAAGGTAGCAATAATAACGGGTGGAGCAGCGGGCATAGGAGAAGCAATCGTTCGGCTCTTCACAAAGCACCGAGCCAGAGTCATAATCGCAGACATTGCAGACGAAGCCGGCAAAATTCTTGCCGAATCCCTTTCCCCTCCAGCAACTTATGTGCACTGCGATGTGAGCAAAGAGCAAGAAATCAGCGCAGCAGTGGATTTGGCCATGGAGAAATATGGGCAGCTGGATATCATGTTCAACAACGCAGGAATTATCGACATCGTTGCCGTTGAAAGCGTTGCAGGTTACGAGATGGAGCAATTCGATCGAGTAATGAGGGTAAACGTGAGAGGAACGATGCTGGGTATTAAGCACTCGGCCCGTGTGATGATCCCGCGGAAGAAGGGCTGCATAATCTCTACTGCCAGCATTGCAGGTATTATAGGAGGAGCTGCCCCATACGCTTACACGGCCTCGAAGCATGCAATCACAGGGCTCACTAAGAATGGCGCAGCTGAGCTTGGGAAATACGGGATCAGAGTCAACACTGTCTCTGTTTCTGGCGTGGCCACAGCCCTTACAGTCAATTACATTAAACAAGGCAATGCCTCAGTTGTTTCAGAAGAGGATAAGGCCACCGTGGAGGCCATCTCCAACAGTGTTGCCAACTTAGAGGGAACGACCCTTAAAGTAGAGGATATTGCCGAGGCCGGGCTATACTTGGCGAGCGATGAGGCTAAATATGTTAGCGGGCATAACCTTGTCGTGGATGGCGGAATCTCTGTTGTTAATCATTCTTGGAGGCTCTACCGATGATGGTTGTTTAATGTTAATTTTCAGAGAGTTTCAGTCATGCGGGTAGCTTTGTGAAATTGATTTAAACTGATTTAGTTTGTAGTTGGTGAATATGGATATTGTTATTTATGTATCTGTTATAGTAAGTTATTTATGTATTTGTTATTAGTTATTTATGCATAGTTTTTCAGTGTTTCAGGGGATTTTGGAGTGTTGCCCTGCTTTCCCGGACTTGGGGATTTATGGTAAAACCTTGGGGACTTATGGTAAAACGTTTTCCTTCCCATGTTCATGATAATATATATATTTTTTATGTTGTTTCATTATTTTCACTTTTTATAATTTCTATTTAGTATTATTTAGAAAATGAACCAATATATTTAGTATTTACATTGCATAAAATGAATTATTATTTTTGATATTTTATTTTATTTTTATAATTTTAGAGATATCCCTAATCCCCTGAATTTCCATAAAATTTGAGGTGGTCTCCATGCATCCTAAATGTGGGTTTCCCCGCGTAAACCCCCTACAGCAATAGCAATAGATGGATTCCCTAAAGGAAAGGTTCTTTCCAGAAATGGATGGGTTCAAGGACCAACTGTCTCGGGACATGCATGTGGTGAATATGTATGTGGCTTCACTATCAAATCTCATTTCTGAAGCAACAAAGCTGCATACCAATTGTTGGGATCCTCCTTCTCGACTACAAAAGATAATTAATTCATAAAGGCGCACAAAAAAGTTTGACAACAATGATGTTCTGTGTGTTGGTTTTACCTGTTGCATCAGTCACTGTTCTCTCAACAGTGACAGCAACAAACTCTTCTTATATGGATCAGCATTGGTGTCGAAGGTAGAGGGTGAATGCATTCCTTCAGTGTGCATGACGTACCAGCCCTTAGTTATTTCCAGTTAGCTTCAGTTCTAAATTACAGCTTATATTCTAATTTAGTTTGCTTTTCTTATTTCTAGGAATGTGTGCATGTTTGAGTTAGTTTACAGTTTTAGATCTTAGCGCATTGATGAGGGTACTTTCCAGATTTAGAAAAGGGTCAGTATCCTAGGAGGTGGTGCATGCTTCTATATGTGCTTATCTCTCTTAGTAGATGTTCTATTCTAGGGAACTTTCTCCATGCACACTGAATTGCACCTTCCTAGAATGAGTTAAGGTTGGGGTTTGACTATGTCAGCATAGGCACACTTGTGGATCTGTCCATTTGTAATGTAACCCTCAATTACACACTTGGTTAGCATAACTGGGTTTTCAGCTATAGTAGTGTAATTCTTCATTCAGTTTTCATTGTTCAATAGAAGATAGATGTAGTATTTGTTGTTTGTATTTCCAATTATATGTGTTTCTAAATTAACTTATTTAGAAGTTGTTTTGATTGAGGGTTTTAATTTTTTTCTTAAGCTAACTCTAGTTTTTAGGTTAATTTTCTAAAGGCATGTATCCACTTACCATGGTCAGAAAATTATCATATGTTTACTGAAGTCTTCCAGGACTCCAGGTATAGATGGATCGGTTCCTTGTCAGAGGAATCTATTGAAGGATTTCAGCAAGTGTGATGCCCTTGCTTCAGTGATTGAAGAGATTTGGGCCTCTGAGAGGTTGTAGGGTGTGATGCCTGAATTGCTCCACTGACTGGAGTGGTGTATCCGATTTCTTTTCCAGCTGAATTGTTTCATTTTAGAATGTTCCAAGAGCTGCAGGTATGACTGGTCTCAGTCTCAGAGAGTGTGGCCTTCTAGAGGGCACTTCGAGCTTCACACATTGGAATTCAAGACTGCAGATATTACTATAAGAGGTTGATCTTTGGAGCTTTGTGGAGACAAAGGTTGCAGCCCCTGCTCTATTGGCTGATCATAACTAAAAGGAGGCCAACGCAAAGGAAATCATTCTTGATTTGATCAAGGACCACTTGATCCCTCACATTAATGAGAAATGAGAAGACAGGTAAGGATATGTATGATGCCCTGTATACTCTATATATCAGTGTGCAAATATTAACCATGATATGCTGCTGAAGAACAAACTTACAGCCACGAGCATGAGTGATCCAGGTAAAACTTTTGCAGTTAATATAACTAATGTCTATAACAACCCATTAGAAAAAATAGGAGAACCAACAACAGAACAATGAGACAATGAGGTTACAATGGTAAAAACATCAAAAGGGATAAACCTCCACTCTAAAGATGCATCTTTATATTCACATGTGCACCTTGTAATGATACATGAGGATGTCTTTAATTACAAAAAGCTTAACTCCCAGTGATACTCCATACTTCCCAAGATTTCCTTATGCTCCTCTTAGCAACACAACAGCTTAATAAATCATTTCAAAGCACACACTAAACTTGCACAGAATGACAACTCAGTCAAAACTCATGTAACAACCACACAACAAGCAAGAGATATTTCTAACAACATACACTGGCCAATTACCTTATGAAGATCACCAAGCTTTGGGATCAGCTTGCTACAGTCTACGATTGAGTTGAAAGTAGAGAATGAAGAGTTCATACCCACTGCTTTAAATGGGTTCTCTTCATCTTGGGATCTGTTTGTTCAAGGAGTTTACGCTCATGAGAAGCTTTGGGACAATTTCATCTAGAAGGAGACTCAACGGAGACTGTTTCATCCAGTGTGGAGAAGAGTCAAAGACTAGCCCTCATCATGAAGATGATGAAAGGAAGTAAGAAAGGAGAACCCATGGGGTTAGAAATGTTATATTATGAGTCCTTAGACAATTATAAAGTCCTACATCACCTTTTATGAGTTGCTATCCTTGTCTCTTGATGAGGTATTGTTATTATTCATTGACAATTTATTAGTGAGATCCAAATCTAAAGTTAGTTACATCCATGTGCTATATATTGATATCTTTGTGATGGATATATTGTTAAGAATGTCTTAAGCCGTTTTTGCCAAGTTCTTGTCTCATATTTGCTTGCTCTATTTATTGACATGATATCAAAGCCATGGTGAAAAGATGTTGATATATCAAAGCTCCTTTAGTCTTAAGGGTCCTAGTAGTTCCATGGTAGTGATCAATGAAAGGAGAGGTAACTCCCTGACCGTGATCCACGATAAGTTTGAGTATCGTTTGATTCCATGGTAGTGATCCATGAGCTATTCTCGACATGGTAGATCTAAATACAAAGGTCAAGCAAATCTAGCTTCTCGAGCAAGTAAAAGGTTTGAGATGAGATGAGGTCTCTACATCAATAAAATCGCAAATCTTCATCCTTTTTCTGGGCAGTGTTACCCTCCATTTTGCATGGGTGTCCATTTGTGATTTGCATCACAATTTCAGTGTGTATGACATTTTCATGAAAACTTGATCCCTTGGTTGATTAACTTAGGTGACTTGCTTCATTATAGATGGATGGCTTATTTGAATGTTGTGATGATGCCCCAGAATATGGTGTTCATGTATTTGGACTAGAGCACATGATTTCACATACTTACATGGCAGCATATGTGGTCTCAAGTATGATTGGGTTTATTCTTGTGGCATAATATGGATTGGAATTCTTGGGGCTGAAAGGTACAGGAATTTGGTTATTATTAAGGGTTTTAGGCTGATGGATGGAAGACAAATGAAATCCCAGGAGCCACACAGACTTTTCCAGGCAGATCTGAGCAAATTCTGCGACAGTCCCAATACAAATCTATCCATATTTCATCCTGTGTCATCAGAGCAGCATATAATTAGAGCCATGTAGTAAGTCTTTGGAGTTATAAAAAATATTGAACTCTACAATCAGATTAGAAGACCTGTGACACTGATGTTCGGTGATCATGTTGTGGCAATTCAACAGTTTTGAGGCCTACTCCAGCAAAACAATACACAGTGAAGCCAACAGTGGTAATAACAATGAATCTGGAGTGAATTTTCTGGTCACCTTTGTGCAATTTGCAACCTACAGCTTCGTATATTTACTCCAATATTTTTTGCAATCTTAAAACAGCAGTAAACAGCACTATTTTCAGATCTGGGCATATTCTGAGCATCATATGAAGTAACTGTCTGTAACAGCAGCCCTAAAAGGCATTTTTCCGTGTGCAAACAGCAGAACAAGTGGTCCATCCTTCTGTAGCTGCATATCAGCGAAGTTAGGGAACTTTTTGGAGGTCGTTTTGACAGGTCTTAAGGAGTTTTGGTACAGCATTCTGCCCTTTGGAGTTTTCATACCCAGTTTGGAGACTTTTTATGCCACTTATGGAGGAACATACAACCGTTTCAAAGATTTTGGTGCTGGTTTGTTGGATCATTCTCCTTGCTGGGCTAGTCTCATGAAGGGTGATTCCCTTCCCCATGCATCTTGTTGTGCTACTTTAGGAGGGGTTGTTTCCTCTAGGTGGTTTTTTTACTTGGTTATTGATCCATCATTCATGGAGCTGCCCCCTCTTTGAGGTTGCTTGCACATTGGCTAGGGTTTGATGAGATCGTTCCACTAATTTGAGGCCATTTCCCTTGAGCGTCCACCTTGGAGCTAATTTTGCAAGGCTTTAGGGAGGCCATCACCTTTTGAGGCCCATACACGACTTTTGACTTCATATGTGGGGGATAGTTATTAGTTGCAAACTTGCATCTTTCGGAGGGGCCACCTCATTTTGAGGATAATCTATCACATTCTTTGAGGTCTATGGAGGATGTCTTTCACTTGGAGGACATCTAGGGTCCTTCTTTTGTAAACCCTAATTCATCTCGAATCCAATAAGTAGACTAGGGTTAGTGGATGCAATTCTTTTATCTGAGTGACCTATTTGGCAAGCCCCTCTTAGTTGGTGATCTTTTGATTCCATTTGCTCTTGATTGGATAGACACTAGTCCTTGGAGTGGTCCCCTGTATCCTCCCATCACCTATTTTACATCCCTATACTACAAAAACAAATGTTTTTCCAGGGAAACCTCTTCAAATCACCTTGTTCCTCATTGTCTTTGCCCTAGTAATCCTATCTCACGGACTACCCCCTTTGAGATGGAGAAGAGACAACCAAAAGTCGGAAGGGGAATGGTGTGGTGACATTGGCTACATTGGATTTTCCCCTTTGGTTCCCCTCGGCTAGTTTGCTTCTTTGGGAGGTAAGAGGCACAACTGCAAGGACAAAGTTATATATCTCTCAATTTTTTAATAATTTCTGGTGGAACTGCTTTTTGCATAGATGTATTTCAAAAGATATCTCAAGCCATTCCTTAAGTTTTTAGTTATTTTTTATAATTGTTTATTTTGAATTTCGAACCATTATTATAAATCTGAATAGTACACTTGTCTCATCCTTATACAATCTAAGAAAAACATAAAAATTGATCACTCCAAATTTTAAGATATAAACACCTATCTATGTAAAAACACCTATCCATGTAATTAAGTAAAACTAATATTTACAAATAATCATATTAAATAAAAATAACATATTATATTATCATTCTAACTCCATCATATTTGGATATCAGAACACATAAAGATTAAAACATATATAATAACAAATATCTGAAATTTAGAACTAAATTGATAATAATTTTGAAAATCACAATTTTTACCTTTAATAATTTATGCATAGCAAGATTATTCCATACACAAATAGAAATATTGAGAGAGCACATTCTTTCATAATAAAAATAATAATTTTAGGATTCATCAACCATAAACTTGCCATGTTTAGATTAAGTTCATTGTTGAATGGTAGAGCCAATTTGATGTCTTCCTGATAAGATTTACATGGACAATTTTTATCTTAATAATAATGTTTTTTTACATAATAAGATCATTAATATATAAATAGAATTAGAATTGGTGAAAAAATAAGTATATATGCTTTCTCCTAATAAAGATATTACTTTTACAATTTATGAACCATAAAAGTTGCACTTTCCATGTTTAGATTAAGTTTCAGTTTATGGTTAAATATACTAGCCAATTTGATATCCTTACTAAAATCTAGAGTGAATTTGGAGCTTTCATAGCATCAACTAATCATGGTGAATCAGCTAGCACTCTAGTGTGTTTAGAACCCAATGCCATGTCACAAGAGAGGAGAGGCATCCTTCAACTCTAAAGTGTAGATAATCCAAAACTTTCCATAATGTGTAGATAATCCAAAAAATTCCATACAGAGATCTTATAGAAGTGATAGATTTTCCATCCACTTACCTAGAAACTAATTTCTGCAACATAAAATGATTATTCACCTTTTCAATTTACAAAAGAATAATTTTAAAATGTCTTCTTAACTTGTTATTGCCACTTTAAAATATACACAATAAATCATATCTAAATTTATGAAAACAAATATATTACTTAAAAACTATATTACTTAAAATTCTATATAAAATTTAAAAAAAAATCTTAAAATTAAATTATATAATAGATACCTTCAAATTACAAATTTATAAAAAAAACACAGAAAATTCATGACATAGGACTACACAAATATAAGAGATTTAAACAAAAGAACAATATAACGATATATTAAAAAAAACAAAATAAATGTGCAACAATTATCCATCCATAACAACACAAATATAATCATCAAGGAATTTGCAAATATTTAATTGCCATTCACAAATATAATCACCAAGGAATTTGCAAATATTTAATAGCCATCTTGAGTGATATAAAAAATTCATTTCAATGTGAATATGTTTTGAATAATATAAAACATTAATCAGTATCTTAAAATCAAACTCAAAATTAATGTTTCAAAGAAGTTTTGTTCAAAACATTAAATGTCATAGATTTATAAAATATGATGAGAATGAAAAACACATACATAAAACTAATTTTGGAATGATTTAATATCACTGGAACATCCCCTCATATAAGAAAGTTTATCTCTCTCTTTCATTGATCACCCACCCGGGGCAATTGCGACTTGCCTACCTCACACATCTTGCATGACACACGAGTCACTAATTGCACTTCATTCATCGCGAAGGAATCAAAACCTCTAGAGAAACCAATCTACCTCACCAAGTCGAGGGCACTATTTGTTCACCTCCTCACTTGGGAAACAAAAACTTCCCTCATGATAGATTTATTGAAATATGAAAAAGAATGAAATATATATATATATAATTTTGGAATGATTTAATGTCACTGGAATATGATGGTTTTAAGTTTATTATTTATACTTGAGTTGTAAACGCTATTCTATTGTCGTGATTCAAAATAAGTTTTAGATGAGACATTAAATGTATTTGAGTATGCATTGTGAGATTTTGAACCAATGGATTTAGAAGTTGAATGAAATAATAATATAGCTAGCAATACATAAAATTGAAAGTACATGATTGGACTCTTGATCAATACGATACATGTATTCATATATTGGCAACCAAGCTTAGGCTTAATTACATGCACAAGCATAATTAAAAGTGAAACCCACAGTGATTGCCCATAAATGGTCAAGTGCACATTCCTAAGGAAGCACTAATAATCATGCAATAGTTGATAAGGTGTAAGTAGGCTTAGACCATTCAAGTGAGACGCTTTCATAGGGTCTTCACTCAGTGAAACTATGCAATAGTTCTTTCTTCATGGGATATTAAATAATACCGCTAATTTCATTAGATATTTATGCCTATAGGTGTTTGTATCGTAGAATTTGAGGTGGACTAGCGCCTATGATTTTCCTAGATTGCACGAGGATTAGATAAGCATACTGTCTAGATTGATTTTATGAAAGTCATTCCAAATTCAAAATAAACAATTACAAGGAAAAAAGAATATAAAAAATAACTGGTAGCTATGCATGGATAATGAACAGTTCATGCAACTATGCATGGAGAACAAGTAACTTGTTCGTGGCACTACTTGTGACCTACTTGTGATCTATCGGTGTTCACCAGCCATGAGTTAAGTGGCTCTGCTAGTGATAAATACATATCGAAATCCTTTTGTTGAGTTCCCCTCCCAATACATATCTCCAATTAAAAAAACCCTATTTTTAGGATATATTCCATATTTTTACTAGATACTTCCCCCAATACTTATAGACTCCCCATACCCTACTTTGTACCCCTCAATACTATAATATCCCATGTTTTGTACCCATTTGCATATAAAGTTTTAAAGACTTAGAATGTTTTGAATTGATGTTAAGTGTGGTGACTCTGGAGCATCAAGTATATGGTTATTTGAATGTTTTGATTTCATGATGATGTTGAGATATTGTAACTTCTAAGAATATTATATTTGTACTTTATTATTCCGGAGATGTTTCATTCCTCCGTAGAGACCCTATTGTATATCCAAAGATGTTTTATTCCTCCCTGGAGAATGTGGTAACTTGGGTTATTAGAATTCCCTAGTGGGGTCGGCCCTGTATGATTCATGTGGGTTAAAGGGTTATTAGATCACCCTAGTGGGGTCGGCCCAGTCAACATTATGTTAAGTGGTTAAGTTGGGGCCGACCTAGTTAGTCTAAAAGTCAAGTCGGAGTTGTGTAGAAATAGAGGAGGTGTGTTCCTCATTTAACACACATTCACTCACTTGTGATTGGCGCATAGGAGAGAGAGAGATATGCTATGGAGGAGAAGGAGTTCATGTTTTGGGATTACATCTTTGTATTTGCTGGTCATCTATATTGAGGAATCTTTGTTGGGTTTTCTACCCCAAGAGGGTTTCCCAGGATAAATCTGTGTCTCTTGTGTTTTTGTTGTGCTGGTTGTTCTTCAGTGATCCTGTATATGCTATTGTTGTGAAATGGAATGTAATACTGCTGTTATATATCTTAGCATATTGAATTTTAACATGGTATCAGAGCTAGCCTGAAGGAAGGTAATGTATGGCACTTACGACACTTGCTTCACTTGCGACAATTTGAAAGTTAGGGTTTTGTATAGCAAAAACCATTCATCGTGGAACTTTCGCTATAAATCCATTTTGGAGAAGGTTTGGGATCTGAAAATTCTACAGGACAAAGATAACATCCCCCTATACCTTGTGTCCGAAGGAAAGCCTCAGATTCGTTGTACTTTGTGAGATATGCTCAGTACAAGTTAGGGTTTTTGCCTCTTCTAGAATGCAGTCCTAAACACGTGACCTAGAAAAAAAGGTCAAATCTCGGGATAGGAAGCTCCAAATGAAATTTCGTAAAAATTGACAGGTAGGGTATGGACTGTAGTTTCACAGGTCCACTTTTCAGGGGCCGAAGTTGAAACAGTGACACGTGGCACTCCGTACAAGTTCGCTATGATGTTTCATCCCATAAACAAGTCATGTTGCGACACTTGTCATAACTCTCTCTCAGAGAATCCATTAAAGATCAGACCTGTGGGGTTGGAAATATGACAGGTTAGGCTATCACAAGCTGAAGTTTCAGACCCTACAGATCCTAAGTTATAGAGATGCACCAGAAACAATACGGCACATATGAAATGGCTCAACGGAGGAAATCTAAGAAGAGGAGGAAGAAGCTCTCACTTAGGGTTTTCAGTTTTTAGGTCTAGAAGGACCTGATACAATGTTTGAGACACTTGATACAACATTGGAAGCTTTAATAATGGATTTGGAATCCATTAATCATAGATATTGATCCTCCATCAAAATGTTGTGGGAGGAAGAAGATAGAAGATTAGGGTTTTCAAGTAAGAAGAAACCCTAGCAAAGTTGGGAGACTCATAGGGCAGCGATGAAGAAGGTTTAAAAGGCACTGATATCCTATCATCCTAGCACCATTAACATACATAAGATGTTTACAAGTGGTCTACCTTGGATGGTTAGGGTTTTACCCTTATAGAGAAGACTACTCGACAGGTATCACTTGAGAAGACACGGGTATGTTTTGAAATCTGATTCTTGATTAAGTTCATAATATGTTTGTCTTCATGTTATTGAGGTTAGTACAATTATGATTTTTTGATAATGAATGCATGTGAGTGATAGAAGACATTCATTGACTAGGTATATGACACTTATGATTGTACTAATGCACTTGTGCTGTTGTATGAGGATAATGTTGTCTACTAACATGAAAGGTACATCAAGAAAGACAAATTGAGTTCTATGACCATGATGACATGGAGACAAAGACTCATCCATAGTTTTTGATCACATAGAATCTCTACTTACTAGGTATGTATGGCCTTGTTCTACTATGCTTAACTTATAAGATATGCAGGTTCTAGCACAAGGTCTCTAAAATCATTGAAGAGAACAAGAAGATATTGTTTGGGTATAATAATCCAGGTATGTTTTCCTATATCAAGTTAGAATCCTACCTTGTGTTAGGATCTTAGGTAAGTATACATGTGTATGAAATTATCATGACCATACATAATGTTTTGATATTATTGAGATTATACTAATGAATGTATGATTATGTATGAGATCATGAGGATGACACTAGTGCACACTTAAGCATGCATAGTGGTACAGAATGAATAGAAGTTCAAAGACATATAGAGATCAAGCGGGAGAAAACCACACAAACATAAAAGATAAGTATTTGAGTTGTTATTTGAATCTCTGAAATAGTAAATGATATTGCTTGTAATAGCTGTATGCATATTTGTATTCCTAGAATATATCATGCATAGTGTAAGCATTCATATAGCATTGAATAGTATACTACTAATATGCATATGATGGGTAAGTTGGAAAAACATTCCATTGTTGTTTATCTCGAATGCAACCTCTTTGCTGACATGCTGAGAGCTGTGCACGCTCTTGACAGTATGTTCTGGTAGAGATGGAAGGCATCTAGATAGCCACTGTATGCATACAGGATATGGAAAAGTGTTGTGCCAAAATATTGGTCAAGATAGTTGCATGCCTATGTGAATCATATCAGTATGCATAGTAGGTTATCATGTCAACATGATTTGATGATTATGAAGTATTACTAATCATGTAATTAAATTTGATTTGTAGGAAACATCATGTGATATGATCTACAAAAGAAGGATGATGAACACCGAACAAGTGATGGATGTTCAACAAGAACACTTACAAATAAAACGTAATTTAGAAGGCTCGTGGCTAGAAGATTCTCTTAGAAAGAGGAAGAGGATCATGACGAGATGTTTTCTCCAAGTGGCTAGATAAGACCATTCTCTTAATGGTGTAATTGAAGAAAGCTCTGTATGGGTACCCAAGATCGATAGTCTAATGATCACCATGGGTGATGCAGATTTCAACCTTTGCTACAAGGTTGAAGATGGTGTCTATATACAGATGACATTCTTCTCTTAGATGGATGCAAGAAGGAACCCACCACAGAGTTCGAATGATCTTGAGGCTCATATCAGTAGACCCATCTGACGAGCGATGGCACGGATAAGATATGCAGAAGATCACTCAATGCAGAGTGTGAATGATGTCTGGTCATAGAGGGAGAATTGATAGCTTCTTGACAAGCTTGGGCTTTACCAAAAGTAAAGCTTATCCTAACCTTTACCTTAAGGTTATGGATGATGAACCTGTCATACTATTACTGTATGTGGATGATCTCTTTTTGACAGGGAATGAGAAACAGATCATAGAAAACAACAAGAAACTAGCTACAGAATTTGAGATGAAAGATCTCGGATTGATGCATTGCTTCCTAGGTCTAGAAGTATGGCAAGGCCCAAAGGAATCTTTCTCAACCAGGGAAAGTATGTTGTGGAAATCCTGAAAAGATTTGATATGTTGGAATGCAAAGTCATGGCCACTCCCATGGATTACATTTTGAAGCTGTTAACTGATGACTCATCAGAGTTAGTGGATGTAAATTTGTACAGACATACTATTGGGTCATTGATGTATCTGATGAACACTAGGCCAGATATATGCTTTGCTGTGAACACCTTGAGTCAGTATCTAGTGGAACCTAGGCATGTTCACCTGATAGCTGCAAAGCATGTGATGAGGTACTTAAAAGGTACGATAGACTTTGGTCTATGTTATCTTGGAGATCATGACTTCAGATTGTATGGCTACATAGATGCTGATTGGGAAGGAAGTGTATTAGACAAGAAGAGCACATCGGGTGGATGTTATTGTCTAGGATATGCCATGATCTCGTGGTTTAGCAGGAAGCAGTCTAGTGTGGCTCTCAGCACAACTAAAGCGGAATATAGAGCAGCTTGTTGTGACACGATATGGCTTCGAAAGTTGTTATCAAGATTGTTTGACTTAGAGATGGACCCCACTGTGATCTTGTGTGACAACCAGAGTTGTATCAAGATCATAGAAAATCCAATGTTCCATGATAATTCAAAGCACATAAAGATCCGATATTTTTATATACGGGATATGGTGCAGAAAGGAGATATCAAGCTCGAGTATGTGAGCACTGACGAACAAGTTGCTGATATATTGACGAAACCTCTGTCTCAAGTAAAGTTTGAGTATTTCCGAGACAAGCTTGGTGTCGTTCAGAAGGACCCTCCTCGAAAGGGGGAGTGATATGGTCGATGATGATATTTGGATATTGATATCGATGTGGATACCTGTATCGATGATAAGATTGCCTATATTGATGGTAAGGTCAATGATGAGGATACCTGCGATGATATGGATACTTGTATCGATGATGAGGATACTTGTGTAGATGATGAGTATACTTGTATCGATTATGAGGATACTTGTATCAATGATAAGGATACCTATATCGATGATGAGGTTACCTGTTCCGATGATGAGGTCGATGATGAGGTTACCTGTTCCGACGATGAGATCGATGAAGTGGTACTTAGACTTTGTCTAAGAGGACTAGTGGGATTGCATCGTCCCTGGACTTATGTCCTAAAGTGATAGGGAATGATCATACCGTAAGTGGATCAGGATTGCATTGTACTTGGACTTATGTATTAAAGTGATAAGGATTAATCATCCTGTAAGTAGATTGGTATTGCATCGTCCTTAGACATGTTGAGGTATCTTAAAGTGATAAGGATTAATCATCCTGTAAGTAGATTGGGATTGCATCATCCCTAGACATGTTGAGGTGTCTTAAAGTGATAAGGATTAATCATCATGTAAGTAGATTGGGATTGCATCGTCCCTAGACATGTTGAGGTGTCTTAAAGTGATAAGGATTAATCATCCTGTAAGTATATTGGGATTGCATCGTCCCTAGACATGAGAGATGTCTTAAAGTGATAAGGATTTATCATCCTGTAAGTAGATTGGGATTGCATCGTCCCTAGACATGAGAGATGTCTTAAATTTATAAGGATTGATCATCCTGTAAGTAAGATTTGGATTGCATCGTCCCTAGACATGAGAGATGTCTTAAATTGATCAGGATTGATCATCCTGTAAGTAAGATCTAGATTGTATCATCCATAGACATGAGAGGTGTTTTAAATTTAGAGGGATTGATCATCCCGTAAGTGGATCAGGATTGTATCATCCTTGGACTTATGTCCTAAAGAGAGAGGGATTGATCATCCCATAATTGGATCATGTGTGTTGTAGGGTATGCTTCTATGATGTTGTTGATCTAGAGATCCAGATGATGCTGTTGATAGAGAGATCCAGATGTTGATGTTGTTGATAGAGAGATCTAGTTGATGCTGTTGATCGAGAGGATCTAGATGTTGATGCTGTTGATTGAGAGGATCCAGATGTTGATGTTGTTGATCGAGAGGATCCAAATGTTGATGCTGTTGATCGAGAGGATCCAGATGTTGATGTTGTTGATTGAGAGGATCCATATGTTGATGATGTTGATCGAGAGGATCCAGATGTTGATTGACAGATCTAGATGATGATGTTACTGTAGCTGTTCGAGTGCTGGAGAAGATGAAGACTCAGGACTGAAGATGTTGATGTTCCAGTATTGAAGGTCTTGAAGATGTTCCAGTAACTATTTCAGTTACTGATGATGTATGAAGAAAGCTTCCAATGATTTATAGATGTATCATGTATCATGTAGTTGATGACTCCTTGCTCCTGCAAATGTTGTTATAATATCCTTCTCATTAAGGGGGAGTGTTGAGATATTGTAACTTCTAAGAATATTATATTTGTACTTTATTATTCCGGAGATGTTTCATTCCTCTGTGGAGACCCTATTGTATATCCAGAGATGTTTTATTCCTCCATGGAGAATGTGGTAACTTGGGTTATTAGACTTCCCTAGTGGGGTCGGCCATGTATGAGTCATGTGGGTTAAAGGGTTATTAGACCACCCTAGTGGGATCGGGCCAGTCAACATTATGTTTAGTGGTTAAGTTGGGGCCGACCTAGTTAGTGTAAAAGTCAATTCAGAGTTGTGTATAAATAGAGGAGGTGTGTTCCTCATTTAACACACATTCACTCACTTGTGATTGACGCATAGGAGAGAGAGAGATCTACTATGGAGGAGAAGGAGCTCATGTTTGGGGATTACATCTTTGTATTTGCTGGTCATCTATATTGAGGAAGATTTGGTGGGTTTTCTACCCCATGAGGGTTTCCCAGGATAAATCTGTGTCTCTTGTGTTTTTGCTGTGTTGGTTGTTCTTCAGTGATCCTGTATATGCTATTGTTGTGAAATGGAATGTAATACTGATGTTATCTATCTTAGCATATTGAATTTTAACAGATGAGTTGCTGACTCTGGAACATCAAGTATGTTGAGAGTAAGTGTTTTGATTTGATGTTGAGTTGATAAACTATGGAACATCAAAGTATAGTAAATAAAATTAATATCTTACTTTATGCTTCTAACTTCTTGAGGGACAACCACCTAGAAGAGTGCTAAGCACACTAGGAAGGAGATGACCTTTTAATTAATACATAAAATAGAAAGTGGTGAATTCAGAATAATGTGAGGAAAACTAGTCATTAATAAATTAGAAATAATAATAAATTGAGAAAAGTGAACTCCAACTACTTCTTGAAGATAAAGAAGATATAAAAGAAAGAGAAAAAAAACAAAAGACACACGTTTTCTCCTATTGAAAAGAGAGCATCTTGAATATTGAATAGAGCCTTTCTCCTAAAAAGAAAGTTTGAACGGAGAGAACATTACATGGGTAATGGTTCCTAGTTCACTAGAAGGTTGAGTGGTAAATCCTTGAGTGCTCAATTACAATGAAAATAATATGGTTAGTCTTGGAAGGACTGTGGTAAAGGGGAAGAATATTATAGGGTTTACACAGAGCTAGTAAAAAACCATGTGACTTGATATAGGGGCATTAGGGCCCAGAACTAGAAGTTGCAGATAGACGATATCAATGTCTGGAGGACAGTCGACGACATCCAGGAAAAGGGCGATAGTCGACAGGAGGTGATGAAGTCGTGAAAATTCCAACCAAGTGTGGTCGATGATAGGCAACAAGAAACAAAGAAAGAGGTCGAAGGTGATACTGACCAAATGAAGGAAAATTCGAGGATTGATTGACGATGATGAGTATGACTGTCGACTGAGACAGTTGGAGTCCTAAGGATACGAGCCATTGGGGTGGTTGGAATAATTGTAGAAAGAGTTATAGTGGTTGTTATAGGAGAACATGTGGCGAGACTTGCTAAAGAGAACCACGTGAAGTATTTAATGAAGTATGGCCATACCTAGAAGCAAGTGAAGCTTCTAGAGGACTAGCCGAATGGACCAATTCTAGAGACAAGTATAAATATCAGTTTGTGATCTTAGAGAAGGGAATTTTGGGGAGCTCCTACTTGGAACTCCTTTGAAATTTCTGGTTGTTGTAACAAAAAGAAGAAGGTCGGTGCTTGATGACAAAGAATTCTCTCATGCCTATGTGTGTTATCAAGTGTTGTAAAAGTCAATGTTCATTCCAACTTATCCAAGATTAGACTCGTATTGTATTTAACTCTTGTAAAGAGATTGTTTCATTTAACAGAGGGCCATAATTCTTGGCAACCTTTGTGTGTGTTTGTTGTTTCTGTTTTGTAGCCTGATACGCAGCCAACCTAGGTCGTGTCTGCATTAGTTGGTATTAGAGCATGTTTTTAATCCTACGTGGTGAGTCTAATTGTGATTGGACGAGGGGGGAAACTCCAACTGTGGTTGGGTAGAGTTGCAGAGGATAGAGAAGCTCGCTTGCGATTGGGTAATGGGAGTTTAGTTGGTTGAATAGGTGACAATGGCTCACATAGGCGTAAATGTCCATGGCATAGGATGAAGGCCGCATGTAGGCGCAGGGATCAAGATTGACTGTAAAATGTTTGAAGAATGCGTCCAGACCATGAGGAGTCTGAAGAATGAGTTGGTTGCAGTAAAGGAACCCCTGAAGAGGAGGCTATGTATTGACACCCTTGACCATAGTGACCAGGATGTCGAGGATGAAGAACATACTCCTAAGGATGAATGAGAGGAATACCTAGGAGATAAATTGTTGAAGGTGTTATCTGAGATGAAGGGTAGGTCTAATATGGAGGTCTCTACCTACTCAAAGAGCTTAAACCTCGAAGAGTTGATACACTGGATAAGGGAAATGGAAAAATAATTTGATATGGAGCAGATAGAATACCCAAAAGGGTGAAGGTTTCCTGTTTGAAGCTGAAATGTCATGCCTCATTGTGGTGCGACCATGTACAGGCTAACAGAATGAAGAAAGGAAAATACAAAGTGAAGAATTGGGACATAATGGTCGCCAAGTTGAAGGATAAGTTCCTTCCCATCGACTACATGATTTCTTTGTTCATGAAACTGCAAAACCTGAGATAGAAGGAAATGACTGTGAAAGAATTCATAGAATAATTCTATCGATTGTTTATTCGGTTGGGACAAACCGAAAAAGGAGAGAAGGTAGTCACAAGGTATGTAAATTGCTTGAAATACACTATTCAAGACGATCTAAGTATTTCAAGGTTCAGGAGAGTCGGAGAAGCCTATTAGCTAGCCCTAAAGGAAAAGGATAAACTGTTGAGAAATACTTTGACAAGTAGGGTAAAGTTGACTGCTTGAAGCCAAAAGTTTGTTGTTGCTAGAGAACATACCAGTGGGGTGAGGAAGGAGGAAATTCACAATGATTAATGAGAAGAAAGCACGACCAGATACAACGTACCTAAATACCAATGGGTAGGAGATAACCCTAGAGGTCGAGGTGTCTACAGTCGAAGAGGAACTTACGGAGGATGTCTACCTTGTCTTCCTTCTCCTTTTGAACCTGAAATGTGATGCCATCCATCAATTTAATATGTACTTATTCAAATCTATATTGCAATTCTAATTTTTGCCTCTTTTGTATTTAGAGCTTCTTCAACCTTGTAAATTTCATCTTCAAGTCCTTTGGCAGTCTCTTCATCCAAGATCCTTGTTTTTTTTTTACCATGCTTCTTTTCTTCTTTTAATATCTTAACCTCGTCAAGTAGTTTTTTATTATGGTTTTGTACTCTACATATTTCTTCATCCTTCTTTTTCAATTCTTCCCTTGACTCATTATTTTCCCACTTCTCTTTTCTATTATTTTCTTGCTTTAATTTATGCAACCCTTAGTGCATGCTTCATTAAGGAGTAGTACCTTCGACAAATCCTCACCTTTGTTCTTGAGTTTCTCTTTTGATTCTTTCAATTTATCTTTAATTTTATGCAACTCCTCCAAGTTGATATCCTTGATCCATGTATTTGAGAAGGGTTTTTCAAATTCTTCTCACTTGGAGTATAATATAGTATCTTCAACAAAACACTTCCACCACTTAGAATATTCACCCTCGAAATAATAACCTAACATAAAGTAATCATACCAATTTATTTTATCTTTCTCAATCCTTCACTAAGCCTAGTTCCATCTTTACCTTCATCTCCACTAAATGAAGGTATGCCCATTTACATTGATTCTTAATTGAGGTCCAACTAAAATCCTCCAATTCCAAACTCAATATAATGAAAATCGTATAAACAATTGATAATATGGTTTTTTCCAGATATTATACCATGTTTCCTCTTTCAAATAGCTTTTGAATCACGTAAATTGGACTTTCCAGTCAAAAGTTATGCTAATTTCAAAATAGTGTACCTTTTAAAACTGTAATTTGAAGACTTTCTTTTTTGTTGACATTCCATCTTAGGTAAATTTGTAGTTTTCCCCCTCTAATTCTAAAATTTCATTATTTTGATTTGTCTTCTCTACAATGCCATAGGATTGACCTAATTATGATATTGCAAATAAAAAGCTATGGGAATTTTTTCAAAACTTGTTATTTTTATCCCTTTTAGGAGAGAGAAAGTGTATGGCCTTCCACATGTTCAATTTTTTGGATCTAGTTCTCAACCTTCTATAAAAAATACTATGTTTCATCTTCTTTCTGATGCAACAAGTCTCACTCAATTTGGATCTCTCAAGGTCCATATATTACAGTTTTACTCAGAACGCCTATTTGAGACTAGTTTATGGACTAGTAAAAACCCTAGCTTGCATTGGGTATAACCCCAAACCTATAATGAATTAGCACCTAATATTCATACCCCAAGCATTACAATTTGTCTCCCTTTTTTGCAACAAGGATCACTCAATTTGGATATTTCAAGCTTCAAATATATCAATTTTACCCATAACACCTATTTGAGACTAGTTTTGGACTAGTAAAAAATGCTAACTTCCACGGGGTATAAGTTTGAACCTGCGATGAGTCAAGACTTGAAATTTGTGTTAGAATATGAATTAACTTGCCAATCACAAAGTTAAATTGTCACCATTATTTGTATTATTCATTTAAGATAATAGTGATTTATCCTCAAATTATGACTAAGAGATTTGGTTAAGATTACCTAGCCTAAAAACCATTCAAGGTGTTAGGATCTAGAGAAATTATCTCATTGATGTGGCATTATCCATTGTACTATATAATTATAACTTTGAAATGAATATAATTTCACCAACTAGTGATCATTTTCTGTCATATTGTTGTTCTTTTGCATAGTTGAACATGGTATTAGAGCCTCTTTAGTCTTAAGAGGAATGATCTATACTCTATGGTAGTTGTCCAAAGGGATTGGTAGTTTCATGGTTTAATGGGATATTAAAAATAAGAAACCACACACTAGTACAAAATGAGAGATAAGTGACCAAAAAAGGACAAAAAATTGCATATAAACGACCATTTTTGAGTTGGTGACCAATGGTAGCAAATTTCAAGTATCTTATCATGTGACCAAAAATGATGTTGTATTTAGTTTGGTCATACATGAATGGACTCCTGATCAATGAGGTACATGCCTTCATATATTGGAAACCAAGATTAGGCTTAATTACATGCAAGATGCATGCCTTCATATATTGGAAACCAAGCTTCTGATTAATTACATGCACAATTTTAATTGCAAGTGAAACCCACATTAATTACCCCTAAATGATCAAGTGTGCATTCTTAATGAAGAAGTAATAATCATGCAATAGTTGATAAGGTGTAGGTACCCCAAATTAAGTTGTACACAAAAAAAACATGTTACTTTGATGTATTTCTCATTTTTCATGGGGTGGGGTACCTCAAAAGTATGCACTGCGAATACTCATTAGATCGCATCCAACGAGTGCTCCCGCTCAAAATTTAAGTAAAACGATAAGGAGATATGTTGAAAATACGAAAAAAAAGTAGTTTTTTTCTTTTCCTCCAGAATTCATAAATATTATTTTATTATTTTTACTATTATTTTATTATTTTTCTTAGGAGACCTATTTTAGACCTCAATCATTTTTATTTGGTTGAAATACCACGTGTCAACTCTACCTTACATAGAATCACATACACTTCTCCTTTGGATATAGAAAACACCTCTATGCAATTAAGAGAATTGATATTTTTCTACTAATCAAGTTTACTTTTGTTGAATTCATATTTAAATTAAAATCATAAATTTTATTAATCACATTTATACTTTTAACAAAGATTTTTAAAAATATTTAACCTCTTTTCTTTTTAAATTTCAAGTGAAAAAGCAATCTGTCTCAATCTCCTAGTTGTCCAACAATTGCTTTCATGTTTGCTTAATAAATACAAACTATTTAAATAATACCTAAGCAAAATATATTTTAATTTTTTATTTCTTAGATTTAAAATAATATATTTTTATGAAACGGTAATTGAAAATAATTTCACTTGGTTTTTATGGCTTCTACCATTCTTAGTATTCCCTACTTATGCAAAACACTCACTCATGATCAGCATACGAATATCAAATGCGATTAAAAATATGTCATACTTTAAATGCATTTAAATGTTTCTAGTTATAAGTGAGTTAGACCTAATCTTTGTGATCCTCACTTTAATTATTTAAGTGGAATATCAAGTTAGAATGTTTCAATAAATATTTTGTATTTAAAGTCATCATCATGTTGTATGGAGTAAAGATGCATTTTTAAAGGTAGAGGTGTTAACATAATTGTCAAATATAAGATAGAGATCACCTTAAAAAAGCACTTAAATGTAGGGACTTGATCTTATATTTGAATATTTGAATCTACGTTCAACTTAGGTGATTACAATCAAGTTATGCAAGTCAAATAGCATGTTGGTGGTGAGTTGAGAAATAACTAAGATTTCATGGGATGCGCCATCACAAAAACAATGATGATTGGAGCGGTTGTAAATGTGTTTGTTGATTAACTATTAAGCATTTTTGGTTACAGAGAGGCTACCTTTGAAATAGACTATTTAAATCTTTATACTTAGGTGAGGGTATGTGGGGTGACACCCAAAACGATCACTTCAATCCTTGTAATACGGATGCTCCAACAAATGTGGAGTCAAAGAGACAATATGTCTACTACTTTTGGATTAGAGAACCAGTTTTCCCATGCCACTAAGAACTATGACCCTTCCGACGATGGAAAATACCCTATCAAACGAGCTGAGTAGATACCTATTTGGTGAAGTGACAAGAAACCATCAAATGATATACAATTTCACCTTATTCACCACATAAAGGACAAAAGTTGGGTCCATGTCTGCCCCTTTTCTGAAGGTTTTCCCATGTGAGTATTCTATTCTTAAGAGATAGCCAACAAAATATTTTTCTTTTTGGAGGGGCATCTAGTTTCCATAAACCATTCCACCAATGCTTATCCATATCATCAAGACAATTGTCTTGTAGCAATTTGTAGCCTAATTTTACTCTTTTTGCTCCATCTTCTTGATTTCTAGTCCATATGTAATTGTTGGGATGCTCATTTAGGGATATGAATGATTGATTGAGTCCAATGATGTATACATTCCACTACATAGTGTGTATCTAAGAGAGGTGAAGATGTTCTGGTGTCAACTATCCACCATTCTAGTTGTCTTTGTTTTCAGATCTCCCTGACTGTCACTCAAAATTGGGTTTGAACCAACCAATATTTTCTTACTATTTCCAATATTCCAAGATATGTATTCACTGATCAATGGGAAAATCCTTTTGATATCTCTCTAGAAGAGGGAGCCTCCATGTTCACAATGAAAATAACTTCTAATCCATGATACCAATGGTTGAGGGGCAATATACTTCTATTTCATAGTAGTCTTCCAGAGACACTTTTGCGTGAATATCCTCCAAAGGCTCTTAGAAGATAACACTTTTAAGAAATGATAGATATTTTTGAATCACAATCCACCGTCGAACTTAGGAGAGAAAAGAGTCTCCCATTTGCATAGGGAAAATATTTTCTTCTCACTTTTTCGAGACCAAAGATAAGATACACATCTTTTTTATAGCATTTAAAATACTCTCAAGGATGTATACGAACACCATCCAATAAACCGATATTTCCTTGATGACATGTTTAATCAAAGTTGCTCTTCCTACCAAGGATATTCACCTATGGTACCAAGTTACAAACCTCTTTCTGATTTTGTCAATGAAACATTTCTAATCAGTAAACCTGTAGTCATTTTCTTTAAGGAGGAAACACAAGTATTTGAAATAGTTAGAGGATGAGGCTTCAAAGAAGGAAGGAATTTTAGAAGTAGAGGTTTGAGTGGCTTTGAGACATGGAAAAAATGAATGGTTAAATTTTTGAGGTTGATTTCCATGCCTATAGTGGAAGATAAGAGGTTTAGGATACTTTCAATACATTTAGCTTTAGACAAAGAATATTTCCAAAAAAGGAGGATATCATCGACAAAAAGGATGTGCGAGAGAGATAGGGAAACAATGATGTTTATCCTAGGGAGAGAGCCTTGTGTTCTTTCATGTTTTAAATGACAACAGATGGATTTTGCAATGATGAGAAAGAGAAAAGGAGAAAGAGGACAACCTTGACGTAAGCCTCTAGAGGGATGGAAAAATGATGTAGTAGAGCCATTTATAAGGATAGCATATGTGACACTTTGATAGCAGTCTTTGATCCAATTAATTAATAGGTGAGGAAAGTCAACTTGAGTGAGAATAAGATGAATAAAGAGCCATTGACACTATTGACATCTTTGGGGAGGTCCGATTTTTTCATGAAAGAGGGTTGAGCCTTATAATTTATTGAGTGTGAGGCTTCCTATGTAAGGCTAGTGGCATCATGAATGTTTCTATGATATAAAAATCCGTAATGAGATGTTTGTAGAAAGAATAGGTTTGAAGCAAAAAAAATGAATTTGGATGTAAGCTTATGACTATAGTTAGACAATGAAATCGGCATATAATGATCAAACCCTAGAGGAAGATCGACTTTAGGAATGTTTGCTAAAAAATCAGAATTGAAAGGTGGGTGAATCTTACCAGTAGAGTAGGACTTCTCTACTAGTAAAATCAAATATTTTGCTAGTAGATCCAATAATCCCACATAGAACTCTAATGTCCAATGATTCGAGCTAGGAGATTTCTAATGTTGGAATTATAGAAGGGTTGAATAGACTTCCTTTTGGGAGACATGTTGAAGGAGAGATGTTCATTGATATTTAATTAACCCGTGAGTTAACCAACGTTGAAAGAAAGTTGAAGTAGAAAATGTATATCTTATATTCTCCCTTCGAGGCTCGATGAACAAATATTATAGTGTGTTGTGGTTGCCTTTGAAATATCTGGTACATTACCACACTGAAATATTGTTGGAATATCTTTTATTGTTAAACGTTTGGGAATCCTTTTCAGTGTGATAACAGTTAGACTGGCGCCGAATAATTTCTCTTTATCGACATTTTAAAATTTATGTGTGTCGTGTGGTCTTAGGTCATCGACAATTAAAATTTTACTTCAGTGCTTTGTATCGAGGGTTAAAATATTCTATAGCGACTAAACGATGTCAGTACTTTACACCATATTTCATAGCTTCCCTAAAACTTATCGCAGCGATGTCTTTCGGGGGAAAAATTTAACATGGTGAAGAGCCTAAAATTAACAAAGAAACTAAGTTAAGTGTCCTTGTATATGCAGAGCAGCTTAGGACTATTGAGTGAGGCTATCAAGAACTTGTCTTTATTAGGCATAATAGTCATAGACATGGATTATTTTAAGGACCCATACTTATTTCAAAGTGTATAAATCTTTGCGAATCTTACCAATTCTAAAATGTCAACTATAAAATATTTGGCGATATTTTTCTAAAATTATTTCAATTTCTAAGGATTTTATATAGTTTAGAAAATAATTTTGCGATTTTTAGAGTGAAAAAAGTTTACCCCATCAAAATTGGGCGAAATGGGGCTTCAAAAAATGCAAATTAGCGAATCTTTTTTTGGAAAAAAAATGGAAAAATATCCCATGGGATAAATTTCACCCCTGAAATTATCCTTGGTCATAGATAGCTCAAACCTTAGTACATTACTCCACTCCTTGGTGACCAAAAAGGGTATCAGCACCCTATGAGACTCCACTTATTCAAGAGACAATGTTAGGATATCAAGGCTCAGTTGTATTAAACAAAGAGGGGTCGGTTTTCTTCATGCAAAGGAAATGTACCAAGGCTATATAGACCAGGAAAAGAGGAGGATAGTTACATGTGCAACACATGTCAAATCTCATTATCCACACATGGAGTTAGTAACATATGTACCTTCAAGAAAACTCTAGATTTTCCAAAAACCTAACCCTAATTAGGAGTTGAGGAATGTAAAAAACCCCTAAGATAACCCTAGATGACTATTGAGTTATGTTAAATACTATGCCGCTAAGAGGAGAAGGGATTCCATTGCTATGTTTTTATTGTTCCATAGATGAGCAATAGTAAGGGAGTGGATACTAGAGTATAACAAATGATGTAGGATATCTTGTAGTAGCCATGTAGGCCACAATGTTAGAGGTAAATCCATAGTGAGTACTACTTTCTTTGTATTTTCATTGAATATTGGAGAAGAAAAGAAAAAGGGATAGTCCTCACTTCTAGATGGATTTTCCCCATTGTGGGTTTTACTGGGGTATATCTTTTGTTATTTGTGTGTATGTGTTATTTTTTCTCTAGTTATCTTCCTTTTAGTTCCAATGTATTTAGCATTCTGTGGAATTAAGCTAACATAATGAATAAAGTTGTAAGATTTTCCGTGACAATATATTTCAGTGGAATGTCCATGGTAGTTTATGGATAAACCCCTAAGGTGAAATGTCATGTACCTGGTGACTTTGGGGTCAAGGGACACTCAATCTATTGATTGAATTCGCCTTTGACATTCGAATCCGTTTTTCTTTCTACTGATTTTAATTAACTATTTATAGTGGAAATAGATATGTATACAATCACCCATAAAATATATATATAACTCTACATCTTATTTCTATGGGAATGCATTCACCAATGCCATTAATTATGTTCCCTTAATTCATACGATGCTAGTGATTAATACAAAATGTTCCCTTAATTCATATGATGGTAGTAATTAATACAAATAAAAATAAATACCAATAATTTATATACAGAATGAGACTTATATTGAAAATATAACCAATTGGTTGCACAACAAGGATGTTTCTCCTAGTTGTAGGCTCTATTAATCCATATATTTGTTTGACATGACACCCTCGAGTTAGGGTTACCAATCCACAATAAGTTACCAAATTTCCCTCTACAACTACTCCAATTCCATGTTCTCGATATGGCCTTTGTCTATAGTACAATGATGGTGGTATGGGTGGTAGTGGTTCAGATCTAAAAACAACTTTCGCCCAATCATGGGAGACAATGTCAGATGAATGGACTAGTTCTCCATGTAATTATATGCATGCTTAAAACTATCCAAGTGGCACAAATGATGATAGGAACTAGACACTTGGCATACATGGGGCTGGACACATTTTTTCCCCTCTAATCCTAAGCTTAGGGTAATTAACTCAAGATTATGGTTTGTGAAATTTAATAAAGAGGGATTAATAAAACACATGATAAAATGAATAAATAAAGATAGTGACTTAAATAATAAGTCACTAGGGTCATCTCCCCTTAACCCGCTTCTCACTCTCCTTCTTGTGGAATTCCGTAACCCCCCCATCTCTTCTTTGTACTTCTTGGTCCGCAATAGTCGTGTGTTTTTATATTAAATGTAAAATGTACATAACTACATAATTTTGGTCATAGTGGACCATTCATGTCTGGCTTCTATCCATTTCTATCATATTTACATAATTACATCTTGGGGTAAAAGACAGGGTACATTCCCCCCCCCCCTTAATTACTGCACCGTCCTCAGTACATCTTCAACACTATATATATATATATATATATATATATATATATGTATATGTAAGGCATAATTCAACATGTATTTAGACATGTTGAATATCCCGTTGCACAACATCCTTTAGTTCTCAGGTTGCTTCTCGAGGCGCATTTGCCACAATTTCTTGGTTCTTGTACTCTCATATAGTTGTTGGCTATCTCATCCACCTTTACCTATATCAATCATTAAAATGAAGTATGCATGTTATAATCCTTCTTACGAGATAGTCATAAATTCCATATTAATTTTCCAATACATAATGTAAAAACATTATTCATTTCATTAAATAAGTATGGAAATCTCTATTCAATACTTATATGCATGCATATTTCTTCTCTTTCACAAGGTTTCCATGGGAAAGAATTCATCCCACTGCTCCTCTTGACACACCCTCCATAGTTGTCCCAATCCATAACAGTCCTCCCCCATCATCCTATACAATACAAGGAAAGGGGCTTGCTTCTCTAGTTTAACAGTCCCTCAGGCTCCCATCTTTGAGTTAACAATCACTTGAGTTTGTTACCCTAATTCCCTTCTTGTGCTCTAGCACAGGATGGTCAAGGAATCTCTATGCTATGATTCTAGATATCATGAATAATTCATATCAGATTCACTAGAGTTTCCTTTTCTTTGCATTCACTCACCCTCTAGGCTTAGGAATCCCCTTCTCTGAGTTAAGAATCCCTCGGGAAATCTATCATTTGCCAAGGATTTCTTGCAAAGAAGAGTACAACTCTAGGATTTTCATGTCCTTGTAGTGGTTTTCTTCTTGAGATTTCCAACTTACAATTTCTACCATGGATCATAATAAGTAGATTGACCATCGACCCGTGTCATAAATATAAACATAAATATATTAAGAATCACACTTTTATCTATCAAATTATATTGGAAATCATTATCATCACAATTAAATTCGTAAAAATAACATGAGTTCCACACATAATACTTTGCTTTCAATAGCAAGAGAAGTAATCCATGTCTTCATTAATATGACTCACTTTGATCGTCATATCCAAGACATCTTCTTCTTTTACACAACAATGTTCTTTCGACAGAGCATTCTTGTAGTCCATCCATTATAACTACCTTTTTTCATGCATTTCTTTCAAATATTTAAAAACAACTTTTTAAATAATATTAAAATTATGCATTACCAATAATCTCAATATTTCAAGTATTAACATATTATGCAATCAAATATGCCTCAACTTGCATTCTAGTAATGCATCTAATACCTACATATGTATATGTGTAACCACAAAATTCATACCACCTAATAATTCTCACACAACCCAACTAATACCACCTAATAATTCTCACACAACCAAACTACTATCGAGAGTCATAGTAGCAAGGGGAAATACACACGAAAAGCAAAGCACATACCTCTAACCAATAGTGAAAAAAATGAATGAACGGGAAGCATAGAGCTTTAAAGGCCAAACCCAACCAAAAAAATAAAATTTAACACAACAACCCTAAAAGAATCTAAAGCATCAACCAATTAAATTTAAAGTGTTAAGTAATTAGGCACCTAAACCCAAGCATTGCTAGGTACCGAAATTAAGACCATACTAACCACAAAGACAATGCTCATATAATCAAAGCACTATGTAATAGGTAACTTTTGAATATGAATATGATAATTTAAAAAATGAACTAATTAATAATCCATTTTCAATCTATTCATTATGGTTTCCATAATTAATAATTACTGTACCAATACCAATACCATGTTTTTAGTTATTGTAAATTGATTTATTCATTCATGATTTTAATGATTTTTTAAATCTATTTAATGATTTTAATTTGTTATTTCTTACTTTTATTTTATAATATTTTTACATTTTATTTTATAATGTTTTCATGTTTTACTCTAATTAATCGTAATTAATAATTAATAATTGTTATTTTCATCGTAATTACAATTAATACAACTATAACTATCATAATTTTGTTTTTTTTCTTACGAAGGCAAAATAAGTAAATCCATCACTTTCAATATAATAATAATAATTATTAAATATTTTTTAAAAAATTATTTTATTTTATAAAAATTTATTTCATTTTACATATAATTTATTATTATAATGTTAAATAAACATATTATTTATTTTTTAAATTAATAATATTTATTTAATATTTAAAAGGTAATAATATGTTTAAAGTTTTGAATTAAAATTTAAATGGTTAATAGCATTTAAATAAGCATTATATCAATTGGTGTTTATATCTTAGAATTTTTGTGGACTACCATGTAGGTTTTTTGTAAATTGAAGAAGGATGAGACAAGTGTATTGTATAGATTGATTTTATGGTCGTAGTTCAAAATTTCAAATAAACAATTATATAACAGGTAGTTGCACGAAGAAGAATATATGATTACAACTAAGCATGGAGAACAAATAAGCGATAACTCATTCATAACATATAACTTGTAACCTTTTTCCCCGAAAAAAATCATATTTCATTGAACTTTAGAGAACAAAATAATACATTCCACATGTGTTTATGAAAAACACGATTATAGTCCTAAAGACTGAAAGAAAGCCTGCTTGGCTTACAAAAATATATCCTGATGATACTTATAGCGACGTGTAAGAAAACTATTTGTCTGACTTATCGAAAATATACGAAAATTTGTATGTAAAGCTTATCAAAAATATACAAGAGTTTGTGATTACAAATTCACATGAAAAACCTGCTATATGAAATTTAATTCATATAAAATAAGGAAGTATATCTGGATTCCTCATGTTCCTGAAGAAGAGTAATAATCTTGCATACTCCTTCGTCCATCTTAAGACCTTTTGAAAGATAATCTGCTTCTACATTTTGTTCTCTGAAAATATGAGTAAAGCTGATCTTTTGAAAAGATAATGACTGTTGTACCACATTGCTGCCAAGGTTCTAGAGTGAATGGTTTTTAAAGTTATATTCCTTATTCATGAAGCGTATCCATACCTCAGAGTCCCCATAAAATTTTAGAGAACCTATCTTCCTTTCAGTAGCCAAGAGTAATAAAGAGCGCAGAGCATAGCCCTCTGCCCTATTGTTTGTTCCTGACCCAGCATTAGCTTGAAAGCTATAACTTTCATTAACCGAACTCCTGATAACTCCCCCCATACCACATTCATTTTCTGCACAGGCCCCGTCGAAAAATCCCACCGCTTCCTCTGCATCAAAAACCAAAGCTCTTGGAACTCTTATGCTATACGACTTCTCCACTTCTTCAAAAAGAGAGTAAATAGCCAAGATCTGAGAGGAGACAAAAAAACTTGGTTGGTTAATGTCTTCAAAGACTAACCTACTTCTGGCAATCCAGACATACCAAGGCACCAGAAAAATCAATGCTCGAAATTTTCTCAGACTTGTTTCTTGAAACCATCGATTAATGATAAACTCAAAATTCTCCCCGTCCTCCACCTGTACCATTTTAATTTTCTGTCTTATCCCTGCCCATACCTCTCGAATAAAAGGACATTTAGCAAATAAATGATCAGTATCCTCAATCCCTTCTCTACAAAGACTGCATCTTCCCGGTCCTTCCATAAACCTCTTTCTTAAATTCTCCCATAAAGGAATCTTATCCTTCAAGATATGCCAAACCAAATTTTTTCTTTTAATGGTTGTCCTTACCTTCCATATTTTCTTCCACCACCAGGGATCATTTGCGAAATTTCCTCTCCATTGCAAGGTATATGCTGCCTTTACCCTAAAGGAGCCTTCTCCCTCACACCCATACCATTGAATCGTATCCGGTTCATTCTTCAGTGCTATAAATCCTTTTACCAAATTTGCTATCCACTTATTCCACACCTCCTTCCAGTGGTCTGGTAAGAACAATTTATCAGCATCTTTCCATTTCTGAGAATATAGTCGAGATCCATCATCTATATCTGCCAATACCAAGTAACCTCTAACTGAGAGAAAAATAAGCAATTCCTGCGGCAAGACTATATTTTGTATAACTCCCTTATAATTATCAACTCCTATTCTTGCTTTCATCCCATTCCCCACTTGCCAGATGATTCTTTCCCCAATTATATAAAAAGCCGAATTGATGTTCTTCCATACTAATGATCCTCCACTTCCGTTTTTCCTCTCCTGCCGAATCCAGCCAATCATTGAGCCCTCAATCATATACTTATTCCTCATTATTCCTTGCCATTGACCTTCCTTAGTGATCAACTGCCAAATTGACTTTGAAGCTAGAGCCAAACCCATAGTTTTCAGATCTTTAATACCCCATCCTCTTGCTTCCTTAGGTCTTGAGATAGATTCCCAAGACGTCCAATGTAGACCACGGTCCTCCTTATTCCTCCACAAAAATTTGAAAAATAATTTACGTAAAACATGCAAAACCCCTTGAGGATTTTTTGCCAGGATCATCCAATATACAGGAATAGCATTTAACACGCTCTTAATTAGGACTGTTTTCCCTCCCTTTGAGAGAAAGCGATTGCACTAGAATTGGATTCGACCTTCCATCTTTGCTATTAACCAATTCTAATCAGACTTGAGATAAACTGTAGGTTTAAGATTAAAACCCAAATAAGCAAAGCCCTCAGAAAGCGAAAAAATAACCATTGGTATAACTTCCAGAAAACCTGCCACCTCTTCTGTACTGATCTCGTTGTAATAACATGCTGACTTACCAAAGTTAACGATCATTCCAGTCGCACTACTAAAAAGCCAAAACAAATCTTTGATTCCACTCGTCTTGGCAACCGAATTTCCCAGAAATAATAAGGCATCATCCAAAAAGAAGATGTGGGTTAATCTTATTTCCCCATAACAGATACCTGCCATAACCTTATTCTCCACTACTTCTGCCAGCAAAAGACTTAACCCATCCATAACAAGTAGGGATAAGTAGGGTGATAATGGGAAACCCTGCCTTAATCCCCGTTCAGGAACAAAAAAACTAGAAGCAGTTCCATTGATTAAAACCGAGAAGTTAATAGTAGTAATGCATGACCAGACCCAATTTACGAAACACAAACCACATCCAATCTGAATGAGGACCAGACGTATATAAAGCCAGCTTGTACGATCGTATTCTTTTGACAAGTCAATCTTCAGCACCTTAGCACTAACCTTTTTAGTCTTTAGAGTATGAATTACCTCTTGAGCACACCTGACTGCCTCATGAATACTTCTACCTTGGAGAAAACCGAACTGTTCCGGGGAAATATGCTTGTCCAGAATCAGCTTGAATCTCTTGGCTATTATTTTAGATATAACTTTATAAACAACATTGCAAAGGGAGATAGGGCGAAAGTCACCGAAAGTCTTTGGTTTGTTCAACTTGGGAATCAACACTATAAACGTAGAGTTTATACTGGACTTTAATAAACATGTAGTTCTATTCTTTTCCACCACCCTTAGAAGATCCTCGCTGACCAGATCAAAGAATGCTGAATAGAACTCCGAGGACCAGCCATCCGGGCCAGGGCTCCTTTCTTTTTTTAATTTCTTCAATGCTGATTGGAGCTCGTCCAAAGTAACAGGCCCACACAATGCCTCGTTTTCCTCTTCCGTCACCCATGTATTGAACTTTCCCACAGTATCTACCAGATCCTGCAAATTGTCTTCCCGAGGTTTTCGATAAAGTTCCTGAAAGAAATCCATTCCTCCTGATGCCAACTGCTGAAAACCACTAAACTTCTCCCCATTGCTGTCCTGAAGATCCCAAATAGTATTTATCCGCTTATGATGGCCAACCATCTTGTGAAAAAAAGTCGTATTATCATCTCCAAGAGTAAGCCATACCGCTCGACTCTGCATTCTTATTTCCGCTTACCTTTCCAATAACAACTTATCCTTGATTCCCTCAAATCGATGCTATTCTAAGAGCCCGAACGCATCAACCTGTAACTTACTAGATTCATAGAAATCCTCAATCTAACCTATAGCATTCACTAAAGCTATTTATATTTTAATCAACAATCAATAAGTTATTTTAGCTAACCTAATTTTTCTTAAATAATAATAATTAGCACCACTTTAATTTAAAAACAAATCTACCCTTCAAATCAAATCCGATAGTGTTGATAAAATCTTGAATATTTTATCACCTATTTGACAACATTTTGAAAATTCCATTGGCTAATGATGCCTATCCTCAATTATTTTCCATCCACATCACATCAAATCAAGATAAAATTGGTGATTTACCAAATTGATATGCAAATATCATAATCGATCACACACAAACGTCATAATCATGAATGTTATTATAATGAAGAAAAAAGCGAAAGGGACCACTAAAGTAAGTGGATCATACCCAAACCGACCCTTCATAGTTTTAAATAAACAACAAGAGGCGATAAGGATTCAAGTCATTGTTGTGTATTGTGGGTTCGAGTGAGTGGGTGTCATTGTTGTGTACTCATGGGTTCGCGTGATTGGGTTTACTGTGATGTCGTTGGGAAAAGTACACATCGTCTACGTTAAGAATGAGAGATGATGAGTATAGCTCAACGCTTCTTGAGGTCACTAAAATGTGTTATTGGATCTTTCATTTAATGGTGTTTGGGAGTTTGGGAGTAAAGAGAAATTGTTTAAAAAATAGCTTGTAGTTGATATAGGGATAATTTGTATCTCATTCATGAGTAACAAGTATTGATAGACAAACCATTTAACTAAAGCAGGTAATAGGTAGCTAAGGCATAGAGAACAGGTAATTACACCTAAATATCGATCATAAAATGGTCGACCATATTTGACAAAGCCGACCATATTATATATAATGACTCGACAAGTTTGAATATGGAGCAAAATTACCCGACCACTTTATGTGTTGAACACTTCTAGTATCGACCAACCTTCAGTGACTCGATCATACTAAAAGATAGACATAGACTTTGTTTACAATGCCGACCACTTTACATTTGGTCATCGACCATATTACCATCCACCGAAGAGACCGACGATATTGAAGTTTCAACCACTCTTTACAAAACAAATACCATGTAACTGGAACGGTCGGTCAAACTCAATAGTCAACCCTTGTAAAGTCGATGGTAGGGTCATCTCTTGACATCGACCAATCTTCATACTGGGAAATGTGCAGGATAATAGAATCTAAACCCAACAATGCTACAAAAGTTCAACTTTTTCAAGTTCAATTGGAACCTAGTAAGATGTTGCGCTGAAACTACAAGTTCGACCATATACACTTTCGACCTTTTTAAAAATAAAGTGACATCAAGTGATATCGACTACAACAACATTGACCAGTTTGGATATCAACCATATTGACCATAAATGACTTGACTGATTTAGTATCGACCAGAAATTGTATATGTCGACCACCATATCAACGATCAAAAGTCAACTAGCTTCTACGTTTATGCTCATGAATACATTATATAGTTTAAACAAGCATGCACAATCATATAGAGACAACTGACAAGAGAGAGACAAGCACTAGTCTTTATTATTCAGCAAGGGTATAACCATACATAGACAGATCTTAGTTAACCATTATATTGGCTCAACAGCCTATATATAGATGTTTACATTTAGTTATACAAATCTATTGTCGGGGAAACTGACCGACATATTCCAACTAGTCGACGGGACTTGTCCACTTATATTGCAAACAGTCCAGCGGAGGTTCTAGTGTCTTCGAACATGTGCAAAATTACTGAACAAAACTTGTGTATAACTGTGCTTTAAGTGATAAACGTAGCTGTTATGAGTTGTCTGGAGTGGAACTGGGCGCTGTTGGTTGTTGCAGACAGACCTCGACAATTGCTTCAACTAAAACAGACATTTAGTGCTGGAAGCTCTCCCAATGGCGCAGTGTGTTGTGGACGTCGATAGTAAGTGTTGTAAGGGTCGACAAGTGAGCTATCTGTTCTTGAGTAGTTTTTCCTTGTAGATGAATTAGGTCGGAACTGAAGAGCTCTATTTTCTCGTTTGCAGCTGAAAGCAGTGTTTGAAGATGTGGTCGGAGTTGTTCTACTTTGTCAAGGTTATGACGGGCCTGACTCAACCACTTTGTTTCATTTTTTTCCAATTTCTCCAGTTTCCTATTTTCCATTATCAGTTGTTCCTCAATAGTTCTGGCCATGGTTTCATCATCTACTCGGTGTTGTTTATGAAGACTGTCAATTATCTCCTTTGTCTCCCAAATTTCTCTAAACACGTTGCGATAATGTTTGTACCAATTGCGGAGTACGTTGTTTGTTGTCTCTGCTTCATCATTATACTGTATGAGTTGATCGTGTGCTGAGTTGAATGCTTCAAACTGTTGCGACATCAATGACGTTGTTATTGTGGCTTGTTCTTCTCGGTCCTTGGTGAGTTGTTCAGATAATGCCGACATGACATATTCAAACAACTGAAATGCTTTATCAAGTGTTCTAGTCGTGTCGGAGGTGACTAGAATTGGTATGACCTGTTGCGCTAAGTCTTGACACTTTCTCATAAATAGAGTTTGGTCTTGTTCCACCTGGTGAATCCGGTCTTCTGCTGCCAGTCGTCTATGTCATTGTTCTCGGTTGATTGCATCAGTCAGTAAGTTGAGCTCTTCTTGTGGTTCCTGTTGTGGATGGTATGTCGAGATCGTCCCAAATTGGTCGAGATGTACAGATAAGCGACCCAATTGAGATATGTGGTGCAGATGTTGTTGCTGTTGCTGAATATCTTTCTCTTGGCGTCGTTTTTTGTTTTGTTGCTTTTTCTTGGATTTTCCTTTAGATTTTGGGGTCGCTAATTGCTGTTCTGATTCTTTTTGAGTCTCAACTATTGCTGATGGTTGTTCTGTGTGTTTTTGTGCTTCTTCAGTAGACTATTTTGCTTGTATTGAGCTGCTTGATATTTCTACCATGTTTTTCAGGAGTACTTCTTCAGTTGTTACTTGTTTTGCTTGCTCTATTGTCTCGACTACTGTGTGAGTTGTTTGTGCTGCTGACTCAACTACTGCTTCATTTGTTTCTGCTGACTCGATTGCTGCTTCCAAGGCTTTTGGAACTGGTGTTTCCTATTGTTGAAGTTGCATTGCTTCTGATGTTGTGGTTGTCGCGTTTGTAGGGTTGTGGAATGGTACACTAGTACCGATTTCACCTGTCGATGACACACGTGTTTCATCGACTGGAAGAGGAGGGTTAGGATTTGAAATGGTAGACGATTCACAATTGACTACAGGGGACAAGACTTTTGGTATCAATGGTGCATATACATCTAAAACGTGAACGTTGGGGAAATGTTCTGATGAGTCGACGACATGTCGGAGAGGTGAATGGGCTTCCATCGACGGATTGACTCGAAAAGGAATGAACGAAAAATTATGTTGAGCAAAAATTGCATTGTTTGAGTCAGGATTTCACTATAGATGGGTATGGTGCATGCCAATTGGTTGCGGTGCTAAGGTATCTGATGGATTCAAAAGTTTGGTTGGGATCACACCAGGGGGGTAGAATCTGTCGGTGAACTAGTGTCTGCGAATACAGGTTTCTTGGTTATGATTTATTGCCAATCTGGAAACATGGCCGGGAGTCGAGTCATGAATTGGGTAATGTCGCTATCATTTTGAAATGTTTCTCAAAGGGGAGAAGGAAGAGTTTGTACAATATTCGAAACTTGAGATGGAGCTTGAATTGCAAGTGGGATACTTACCACAGGTGTAGAAAAAATAGTATCCTCCGTGACAATGGTCGACGATGGTGGAGCTGAGCTATCTGTGAGGTCGACAGTAGCGTCGATGATAAGCTTGAATTTCTTTTTGGGTCGAGGGTGTTTAGCTTCCAAAAATTTCTTGAACTGCTCTTCGACTGGTATTTTGTTCTTAGTTGCATCTTTCAATATTCACGTTGCGCTGTCGTATAATTCAGTTTCATCTTCCATTGTCGGCTTGTCGATGGTCATTTTTCTTTTTCCCTTCCCCTGTATTTGTACATCTCTTGCTTGTCGAGCTATGGATAATTGGTCGTCCATTTGCTGGATGTTGTCGGTTGTCAAGGCGTACTAAGGATTGTCCGACAGGGTCTCTTCATCCGATTGTTCAGCTCCATCTGGTGAATCTTGGTGTGGAATGAGCGTAAGTGCTAAAGGTTCTGATCCGGTCGCGGGTTGAGGTTGAAATGTAAAATTGTGAATATATAGGTGGCTTTCATATGCTTCTTCTTTCTCTGGATCCATTAAAGGTTCGATTATGGGAATGCCGATCTCATGTTCCATAGAAGGAATTAGCAATTTTGTGTTGGATTTCCTTTTAAGCTCATTGAAGATTTCCTCGAACGAAGGGTAATAGTCTAGAGCTTGTGCGGGTCCGGTTGCTCCTTCCAAGTACCAAACTGATGTATGGTCCAGTGCAAGTTCAATGTGAGCAGACAGAGGCAGACTCCATTGAACATTCCGAGATTCTCTCCAGCTGGTCAACCGAACTTTTAAGTCTTGGAACCAGGCTTCTAGCCAAATCTTTATTATTGACGTCCCAAGTATGTTGCCTCCTTTCTTAAAGCAATGTAAGTTCTGCATTAACATAGGTCCTTCTTTAGTAAAGTCTTTATTTCTTGTTGGTCTTATGTGCGTCATTGCTATCTAGATGATTAGAGATGGGTAGCGAATGGCCGCTCCATCTTCTTGGCACTTCAAACATATGTTCTTGATAATTTCGGCAAGGTAGTTAGGCCAGTTGTATATTTCTCCATCTGTTGCCATGCTCAAGACAGGCTCTAGCATTTCAATTTTTAAGTTGAACCCTCGATCGGAGCTTGACAAAGCGGTCAACGCGATTCACATAGCTATTTTATAATTTTCATATTTTATTTGGGTCACCAATAACCTCCGAGAATTTTTTTCCAGTTGGGTGGTCTATAAACTACTTGATCAATTCTGGCCTCTATCGACTAGGTACATCTGCACCTTTGTTTGATAACCCTGTAATCTTGTGGATGAGCTTACCATTTATTTCGACTGGAACGTCAAAATAGAATTTTCCATTGTGATATCTGCTTACTACGAATCGAGCAATAATGTCTTTGAGTCCACCAAACTATTCTAGCAAAGGTGCGTTCATGTATTGCATAATGGTAGTAGTCCGCATTTTTTGGGTTGGATCCCTCCAATTTCCATTTGATTCCTTTCCCCATGCAAGAATATATTTCCAAGTTCTTCGCCAGTGTGGCTCCTGTACTTTAGCATTTCGAACCAACTGTAAGCGGGTTTCCAGCGTTGTTTGGGCCATCTCCAATTGATGGAATTTAGCTGTGGCTGAACAGGTTGTAGTGCGACCTTTCTTGGGCGCCATCGTTTCTGTAGAACTCTCAGGTTCGCAAAGGGCTTCTGTTTTCTTTGAAGTCTGGTTCTCTAGTGTTTGGCAAAAGAGTATCCAATAATCCTCTAGGTCGGGATTTATGGAGGAAGCGTTTGGCGCATGTGAATTAAAAGTAGATGACTGCATTAAAGAATGAGTTGAAAACCTATTTAATTCCGACTAACAGGCTATCTGTGCGTTGTCACGTGAATGTGGGTTTTTCCCATCTATTGGTCGGCGATCCCCACTGCTTGTTGCTCGTAGATATGCGTCAGGAGGTCGTGCTTTATCTGTCTGAAATTGTCGACTATGTCTAGTCAAGCATGATTGAGGAATTCGACCAGCTGTTACTAGCTCACTTGGAATTTCAAGTGGATCTATGTCTATGGTATGTGGACTAGTGGGTTCCGCGTCCACTTCATGGTGGACATTTTCTCTCTTACAACGAGCTTCAGCGGGTTTGTTGTGTAGTATTTCTGGTTCTTTTGTTTCTTTTTTTCCATTTGCTCTTTTTTATTGTGGTCTTTTTGTTGTGTTTTTGGTTTGTTTTGCTGTTGTTCCGCTGCTGCTTCCTGTTGCAGGTGTACTTTTTCTTGTAGTATTTTGGGCTCTTCTCTTTGCCTATGTATTTCTGGTTTCTTTTCTTTGGTTGTAGTTTGGGTAGAAGTAGATGCAATCTTCGGATATAGTTTGTTGTGCAGCTCTGTCATATTGTGTACCCTTTTATATATTTTCTCTTCTTTCAGAAAGTGATTTGAGTACTCAAAAGTGATTTTATAAGAAGCATAATGTTTAGCCACCTTGCGTTTGTTGTCATTTCTTACAAATAGTTTTGTTCCAAAGTGAAAAGGTTGCAAGTCTGCAATAAAGGCTTCCATTTCCTTAGTCTTATGAAATTTGTATCCACCAATGTTGAATGGTAAAGGTGGGTAAGAGGTTATTTTGTTGTGATGGAGATAGTTACCAATTCCATTGATGAACACTTGTATGATCGCTTCTTTATGCACAATGCAATCTGTCGCATATTTGGGCAATAGAGAAGGAGGTTTCATTCCTCCATACATTCTAATGTATGTTCCTTTTGATGAGAAGTAATAATCTCCATATTCACCTATTACATCCAAGGCATTGTTTGACATACAATTTGCTTCTTTATTGAAGACAAGTGAATAAACGGGCATGATTAGTTCTTTGCGTAGTAATTTGTAATACCCTGCATATCGGTGAGCCCAAGTTAGCTGATATGCTACATGAATGGGAGTTTCATTCCGATTCCAAGTACATCCCAATTTAGGGAAAGGGTGGCTGACTAATATGCAATCGATAAGGTAGCTAGACATGAAGAATTATGATTTCCCTTGTGAAAGGCCGATTTGAGTTGTAGAAATGGTTGACGCCATACTTTCTGAAATAATAGTTGCCCAATTGAAGATTATATCATGTGTGGAAACATGGTATATCAATGGACCCCAACTGAGTTTATAGTTGTTGGCGTTTGGTAGACCGAAGAGTCTGCTCAACAATAGGACTATGATTCGATGGGGGGTCCTTAATTTTTGGGTTTCATATTTCTTGGTATGTTTGGGTCTAAGTTGTTTGTCTGGTAGGAGCATTTCCCTTACACATTCAACATTATCTATATTGGAACATCTTACCCAATCGTTAGTTAGAAATACTTTGGAGGTAGGCAGCTTGTATGCGGCTGTAACGTGGGCTGGTTGGAAGGATGCGAGCCGTTCCCCAATGGTGTTTGAAATTATCCTTGTCATAGTATCTACATGGGGCAATATCCATGCAATAACCTCTGAGCAGTGAAACAATTATGGCCGCATAGTTTCCTTGTGAAGGCTGGACCTCTTGATGTTTTTATAAATTATGGTTTCCTCCAAGGTTGAATTAGGTTTTTTCCATCTCTGATAGCTATGTACAACAAAAATCAATCGCTTCAATGGTGCTCTTCTTTAGTTGAGGTCCGACTAGTTGTAAGAGATCCGACTCTTTTACAAAAAGATCAATTTAAAAACTCAACCCAACCAACATAAATGATAAGCATTGCCCATTATTTTACATGATTAGAAGTAGGCTTATACTTTATGTCATGTGGACGAAAATGAACTTCGACTAAAAATTTTGATATCTATCAAACACTCGTAATTTTGTCGATGCATGACGAGATATTAGGCCGACCACTTTAAAAGAACTTCGTTTTGGTCGAATTGATGGACACTTCGTTTTGGTTAGCGTGAAGTTGTCACTGTGTAAATATCATCGACATATCAAATAATTGATATGAATTTTGATTCGTTTTTCGATAATATTTGTAAGATATGGTCGGAAGTGAAAATGGTCTGGTCGATAGGTTAGTTGGTCGAGCCTTTAAAAATTGTTCGTCTCTTAATTATGTGGTCGAATTGATGGACACTTTGTTTTGGTCGGCGTGAAAAATTAGCTGAGTGCCAGAGACAAAGTGACGGTCACTTTAGTTTTAAAAAAGTTATGGTTCATAGTCGAGTTGGTCGAGCCTTGAAAAATTGGTCGGCTCTTAACTATGTGGTCCAATTGATGGACAGTTCGTTTTGGTCGGCGTGAAGTTGTTACTATGTAAACATTATCAACATATCGAATAGTTGATATGAATTTTTAATTTGTTTTTCGACAATAGTTGGAAGATATGGTCGAAAGTCAAAATGGTCGGAGGTGGTCGACCCTTTAAAAATTGGTCGACTCTTAAGTGTGTCACTGTGTAAATATGATCTACATATTGTTGCTTGAGCACTGACCAGGATGATTGAGCACCAAATAGGATGATATTCTTGCTTATGTCAGCTATGGAATTTGATCAGTATTAGATTCCACTAAGAGTGGTTCGTTTGAGATAAGAAGAGCGACCAGCAAAAGAATTCGATAGAACTATATTGAAACTGTCGCTGGTCGACAAGGAAGACAATTAATCGGATGTAGACTTGGACACAATAACCATGTGTATTTAATAGTTTTCTGAAGATAGAAAATAACGATTGAGAGTGTTAGTCAAACAAAGAACCGACTACCATTTCGATCACATTACTTCATCAGAACATGCAGACATTTTGTGGGAAGACCCTCGACAGTCTGTATGGGATAACTTTTTAAGCATAGTGACATTTTATATTTAGTGGAAAAAAGACTAACATAGGAAGAAATGTGTTGATGTGCTTGCTTTCAAAAAAGTAATGACAACAAAAAGTGTTGATATGAAGATTACATTTCTTGTCTTCTTTATACAAATATTCAATGATGGTAGCAATAGGAATACAAGATCTGAAAAAAATAGACAAATCATTTTGAAAAAAGGAGAACGTAGTAAAGTAATAGGTATGCAAAGTAGAGCTGCAAAGGAGCAGGAATATAACTTTCTGGAGCATGTAGCTGCAAATACTCTGAAGCAAGTAAGTTCTCTTCTTGTATTATGCATTGCACATAGGGACTATCTTTCATTTGAGAATACCTACAAAAGGAAAAAGGTGGAGATATGCGAAGGCCTGATAGAGATTTTACTCTTGATATTGCAGTGAATGTAAGTCCTTTTCAGTCAGTGTTTCCAATATCTATTGTTTCATTTTGCAAGGTCATCCCTTATGCTTTATGGATTGTTAAACCCCATGCCATGCGAAGTGGTACTTGCCTTCGTGAACCCCTTGTTATAGGAGGGATGGGGACATAATTTGGATTGGAAGAATCCCATGGGGGGCCATTGTAGTGGAAAAAATCAATTACAACATAAGATGGTAATGTAGGCGTTTGATCGTTGGAGTTGTAGACAATTGCAATAACTTTCCCAAGTGAGCCATTCACAAGTCCTGCTGAGACACACAAGTTGGCTGTCAACAGACTTGACCAATTGCTAGTATAACCTTGAATGGAAGTTGTTCATCATCTATTGAGCTTTGCACATGTTGTTTCTTTTGCTCTGTAAAGCAATGTGCAATTGGCATGTTAAGGAGTTTTAAAATTTGTTTGTTGTGCAATGCAATAGAGCTATTAGTGCATAGTGCATTGCTCAAATGTATTATTTACTTCATGTGAAAGGGACGAGGTTGTTATTGACATGAGGAGCATCCAATCTTCAAGAGTTAGTATTGCATTTCGAAGATTGAGAAGGAGTTGCTGAAAGGAAACTTGAGAAGCGGTGTTGCCTTGTTGTTGAAAGATGGTTGAAAGAGTGACGAAAGTGTCAAAAGTACGCCAGTGAGCATTCCCTCGTGATGCACCAACATACATGGGGATGTCCTTTATAGGGGGAAATTGTCCGAAATCACCAAGGAAGATGATGGAGCACCCACCAAATGGAGTTGTACATTGGGAAGGGAAGGCTTGTCGTAAGCGGTCATCCATACGGGTTAACATTTTTGGGCCAACGAAATTCATTTCGTCAATGATTATGTATCGGATATGGCGGAATTGTTGTTGGAAGATTGAAAGGGATTTTCCTTCAAGAGGATGCATCTCAGTAATGGGTATGCGAAGGGTAGAATGTATTGTTAACGCATGTATGTTAAAAGCAGCAACACCAGTGGAAGCAAGGAGGAGAAAGGGTGAAGGGTTATCGCCAGAGGCATGTTGGAGTGTAGATCTAAGGCAAGAAATCAAGAAAGAATTTCATGTTCCTGCAGTGCCTTGAATGACAATTTGGAGTGGGGAAAGGTTTGTAGCATTTGTGGAGTGTGCGATGATAATATTAAAGGCCATGCGTTATGTGGGAGACAAGGAGGCAGGAGAACATGAAGATGAGAAGGTGTCAAGTTGTACATGTGTGGACATTCGAATGACGTCAATGAATGATATAGATATTGCATGGATGTGTGAAGGAATATGGTTTTCGGTCCAATTGCGGTCTTTGTAAAAGTCACGATGGCCAAGCATGTCAAGGTCATCAACATAGACGTTGTTTCCAAGGCGGAGTTGAGAAAGGAGTTCCCATTCATCCATGGTAGGGGCTAAGGGTAAGTGGTTTGAAGTTGAAGTAGAGTCATCAGATGGAGGGGTACTGATCAACATGCCATGCAGTATATGTGTCTTTAATGTGAAGCCAATTAGAAGTTATGGCCAATGCTGTGGATCCAATGTCATTGCGGAGGGTGCGAAAAGGTTTGTATAGGAGGAGCTCACTCCAACAAAGGAAACAAAGGAATCTGCAGTAAAGGGTGGAATGGTAGTGAAGCGAGAAAAGACACAGAAAATTTTGGGAGGGTAGTTTGGTTTCCATTGCGATTGCTTTCTATGAGGTGAGTATGACCAAGTGCATGCAGCTTCAAGAAGGGTAAGTTGTTCAAGTGCAGGTGGGCGTTGCATGTATGCAAAAATGAAGGTGGGTGTTGTTGGGATGTTAGGAGAGTCATTGAAAATACGGTGGAAAACGCTTTGGCTAACATTTAATGATAAAAAGGAACGATTGCAAATACAAAGTGGGAGTTTTTGGAGCATGTGGCAAGTCTCTTGTGCACCAATGTCTCGCTCTGCAACAGTTTCTGATAGAAAACGTCTTATTGGTAGAAGGATGGGGGCATCATGTGGAGTTGCATGTGCAAGACGAGAAAGAAGTGCATGGTAGCTTTTTGATTTAGGCTCTTCCTTTGCTACATATTTTTAAATATATTTGAGGACATCATGTCTAGAGAGAATAGGTTGGCAATCAACATTAGCTCGCCAAATTGAGAGAATCATAGGGTTGTGAATATTTAGAAGGGCATCATTCCTTGCAGGGTTGTATGTTTTCCGGCCTTTTGCATCAATGAATAAGGAAGAGGTAGGTTGTAGATCAAAGGAGAACTCGTAATGACATTGAAGAGATGATCCTTTTGTATGTAGGCAAGAAGATTCTGAACATTTTGTGTGCCTTTGGACACAATTAACAAGGTCTTCATAGTCATCCAAGTGATTAGTTGCAAGTATGGAATGTGATCCAATGGTGCATGGATCATTTATAGTAGAGGCTTGTAAGGTTGGAGTTTGAAAATGGTTGACACAAGGATTCCATGCTGTAACAAACTTGTCAAAGTACAATATGGCATCTTCAACCTTGGTAGCATCTGCCCAGTCTAAAGTGTCCATATTGGGTGCATTTTCTAGCCATAAGAAGCCATGTATATGCGTAGATCCCCTGTGTTTCCACACATACCTACATGCAAAATATAAATATTAGGAACTAAATTTTAGGTTCTAAATACATTGAACTTTCATGGGAATATGAGTTGTTACCAACCTAGACCAATAGTCTTTTGTAGAAAGGCCTTTTTTAAGAACCTCTTCCGGGAATATTTTGAATCTATTGTCCATGTATTGAGATGCAACGTGTGGATTGGATATAAGGTTGCGAATTCTCCATTGGTGTTGTTGATTTTAAGTGGATGGAGTTTGTCCAGGCATCAAAGAATACAAATCTGGCCACTTTGTGTTAGCTGCATTGAGCGTGAAGAAGAATGTACGTGTCCCTTGTTGAGTGATCATGTCAGTTAGCTCATCTCTGCTTTTGTTCCAATAGGAGCGTGTCCCACGAAGCGTGGAGCCAAAGCGCATGACTTGCTGAGTTATTTTAGCATCAGACAAGTCTTGTAATTGCTATAAAAGTTCTGAGATGGTTGGAGGCAATGTATCTTGAATGTTACGTTTTACAAACACGGAAGTAGTAGATTGGATATGATGGAGCATCATAAGGTTATATATGTAATAACGAAAACGAGGATGTTGTCCAAATCTATTGTCATGGTATCTAAGAAGGTGCAGTGTATAATTGTCCATACCAACCTCTTGAATGTGTGGTTGTTTAAGCATTGTGACTCTAGTGGGAAATAAGTTTGGGAAGGCCATTGAGAGGAGGCCTATTGTGTTATAATCATTGATAGGGAAAATGTCTTCTACGGGCTAGTCAATGCAAGGTAGAGTTGGTGCATCGCTTGTGCCCAAGAAGCATTTGATTTCATCAACCTCAGTTCTACAATTTGTTTGTGTAGATATAAAGGAGGATGATTGTTGTTCATGGGATTCGAGGAAGCTGGGTGATTGAATAGTAGAAGTTGAGGTATGTTCAACAAATGGGGTTTCATCGGGTGTGACATGACGAAGGAGGGCTGAAATGTCAGTTGGTTCAAGAGGAAAAGAAGATAATGTAGTTGAGTTAACTTGGACATCTTTGTAGTATGGGTCATTTGAAAGCTTGTATTCGAGAGTAGCAAGAACATGTGCTCAACTAACAAAGAAGTCATAAGGATTTTTAGTAGGATTGCATTTATGAACAATAAGGATGTCAATGTATGAGAGTAAATGAGGGAGGAAAGTGGCAATGCTATGTATGTTTTGTGGGAAGCTTATAGTGTGGCCAGAATATGTATATTGTCCCCCACGAGCATGAGTGACTTGTAAAATTGGGTTAACTCGAGAAATGAGCATTTCTTCAACTTGAGTAAGGGCTGCTAGCACTGATGGTTGTATCCCATGATCCATATTTTTTGCAATTGAATAGCGGTGGCCATTTTGTTCCGCATTGCACCGAGAACATGCATATGCACCATAAAAGAGTTTTATTTTAATTCCAGGATATGACTCCATGCATATGGAGCATATTTTCATGGGATATAGTTTGTCCAATCTTGTACGGAATCGTTGTTGTGCACCATCTAGGTCGATATTTGTTCGATGTGTTGTTGTGGAGGGTGTAAGGGGAGGTTGAGCAATGTGAAATGGAGAAGGGATATGAACAAGTTGATGAGCAGATCTATATAGAAGGCGTTGACGCTTGTTGTTTTCATTTTTACTTTGAGCACATAGAAGTCTTCTGCGTGCTTGTTTTGATCATTGTTATCATTGGTTGACATGCCTACAAAAAAAATTGTTTAGTGGTTGTGAAGTTTGTGGTGCATTTGGTGGAAGAGAAAAATACTATATATGTAATAATTGGATGAGTAAACAAAGGTATATTGTATCAGATAAATGGTTATCCATGTTGCATTTATGGTGCCTTTGGTGGAAGAGAAAAAAAAATATATATGTAATAATTCAAAGAGTAAACAAAGGTATATTGTAAAATATAAATGGAACATGGATAATTTGTGGGAAGTTGTTGCAAGAAAGAAATAAAGACTCCTGAATATTGTTTATAAAGAAAAAAAGTATAGACTTGACAAAGCAATCTAAATTATAAATACAAATTTGAAAATTGCAAGATAGGCTGCAAAAAAGATGTGATTTAACACAATGGTACAACAAAACTAAATAATATAATATTCAAGACTGCTCATTGCTAGTTTCAAGTACCACCTACGTATAAGTGTGTATACAAAAATGTGTAGTTGCTAAGTATGAGCTAGAAAGTACAAAAGTCAGAATTGAAGAGTAGAATGATGTTGGGGAAAGTGTTTTTAAAGGTAGAGTTCAAAGCTTGTGGGCAATTAAAATTTTATTAAACAAAATGTGTTCACTTTCATCAAGTGTATCGACAGGGGCTGATGATGGAGAACCTCTTCTGACATGACAAGAAGCACCTTCAAGAGAGCATTTGAATTCAAAGTCTCTGTCTTTACTGACAAGGTCAGAAGGTAGTGTCGAGCACAAACATGTTGAACAATTTCCAAGAGAGATGTTGGATCATTTGATAGAAGACAAAAATCTTTTGCAGAGACCCCCATGAGTTGTTGCGCAACATCATCAAAAGCTATGATATTGTATAGTTGTCCAGTAGTATCCATGATTTCAAGTTTGAGTATGTATCGGTAAGCACACTCTTTAAAATCCCATCACATTTTGCACAATGCCAAACATTTCCAACTTTGTGGGAAATTTTTTTCATGCATTGTATTCCATCGACAATTAGAGGGCATGCAAGGAAATGAAAGTCATTGATATTAATATGGGTGATTGTAGCAATAATTGAATACCAAGTTCCCTTCTCATAAGGTTGGAGAGATTGTAGCGCAGAGATGGAAATGCGTTTACAGGAGGTAGAAGAAGACAAGTTGGATTTTCTGCTCAAAGATGGGGAGGCTGAACGGAATCCATTGTCAACAAACCATGCTTGGAGAACTTGAGATTCCTCGATATCTGGGCTTATAACGAGGTTGGTGTTTGAGATGGTTCCAATGGTTTTTCCATTGAACTCTGTAACACGCCCACTTTTTATTGCAATGATATGGGGAGTAGCCAAACCTCGAAGGTTTCCAAGTTGGGCACCATCAATTGTGTAATGCTCCCCCCAAAGTGTTATATCTATGCTATACCTGGACATGTCCCTCAACCCAATTGTTCGGAAAATGGTTTTAGAGCCATCCCTTTTGCATATAGTTGATGCAGGGGAAACATAAATGACAATTCTGAGAAGGTCAACCATGGAATGGAGGGGTGTAGTTTTGATGTCATGGATAGATTTAAAGTTGAAGCAATGAAAAGGAATAAGTGGGCACTCTTCCAAGCATCGTTGATTTGTTGAGGAGGAGTTAAGGAAAATATCGAAAGCACTTTCCAAATGGTTGTATGTTGGATTAACCGGTTTGATTGTGTCATTTGAGACTATGTAGACTATGCCAAGTTTTATTTTGTCATATAATGAGGTAGCTAGTTCTTTGAAAGCTGAGATATGAATCTCATCTCTGGTAGCACTAACAAGGTCAAACCCAAAGAGTTGACCAGGGCCTTTTTGATTGGTGTAGGTGTTCATACTTGTCTTTGCAGTAACTCCTCCTTGAATGGTACAAGTTTTGTTGCAAGGGTTGAGGAATGTGAATTGAAGAGTAGGTGCAACAAGGTTTGGCGTTGGATTTTGCAAGGAATGTATTGCAAGTGAAGGGTTTTGGGAGTCAAGGGTGTTGTTTTCTGAAATAGATGAACTGTTGTGGGCTGTAAAGCTTGGTGTGAAGTTGAAAGGGGATGGGTCTCCAATAATTGTTGTTTCCAATGTGACAATTTCGAATGTGCCCAATGCGATAGTCCTGGCAAGAAGAATGAAGGTAAGTAAGTATACATAAAAAATATGTTACAATTATGAGGAGTGAAAATAAAATAAGTGAAAAGGAAGATGCGGAAAGCAAATCGTACGTTGCATCATATATAGTGTTGCATGTACACTTGCTGACTTTGATGATTGAACCTTTTTGGAGTTGGTGGTTTTCCACAACACTATTGTAGCTATTTGGAAGCAATGTATCGTGCTTATGAATTCCATCAGAGATAGAGATTCAGAAGCGGGTAGTTGCTGAGTTAATAGAGCTTATTCGATTAAGAGCAACAACTTGTACAAGTGGGCATAGGTCAACAACACCATGCATCAGAAGTGAAACAACGTTTTCGGTCAACAGAGTGTCCATAGCGTGGTAGTGCGAATAGTTGGACTACAAAAGTAAGATGGAGAAAAATATGCGATATTGATATTAAGTGTAAAGATAGAAGATGTAGGAGAACATGACAAAAGATCATTTGATATTTCAAGCAATAAATAACAATATTTGTGGAAAGAATATAGAAATGAAGGGCTTGAAATTGGTTTCAATTTTGGGATTATTTTCCTAGAAGGACAACTTTTCTAGGAGACAAAAACTGTTGCGGTGTAAATTATCTACCCAAGTTAGTAGGAAACATATATTGGTAAACACAAGGATATGAATATATACCAATCAAGTAACCTTTCATTTGAAACCAGTAAATAAATCACATACATGATCAAATAATAACTTTCAAGATTGAACATACAAGTAAGATGAGTAAATAAATGACAGCCCATTGACAGAAACAGACTCTAGTTTCTAAAAAAAACACCAAAAAAGAGAGTAGAACCTTGTTTTTAAATATTAAACAGGAACAGTGGAAAGAATACAGAAATGAAGGGCTTGAAATTGGTTGAACAATTTTGGGATTATTTTCCTAGAAGGACAACTTTTCTAGGTGAAAAAAAACTATTGCGGTGCAAATAGTGTGTCTGAAGGACATAAAGTGCCTCTGAGTCAATGAAATGGATCCTGAAGGACAAAAAGTGTTGATACTCACAAGGTGGAAAATTACGTTGTAACAAATGTAACTATGGTAATCACTCCAATTAAGAATTGAGAAATCAATGTAACTATGATAATCTCAACCTACCTTTCATAATTCCCATTTTCAAATAAACCATAAGAACTTATAAGATATAAGGCTCAAGTCATTGTTATGGATTCTATGCCTTTAAAGTGAAGAAAAGAAAAACCAATAAAATTATTCCTTATAATTTCAATCACATTTCATAATTTCAATTTCCAAATAAAGCATAAGAGCTCATGAGATTATTAAACTCAAGTCATTGTTATGGGTAGTAAGTACTATGCCCTTATGTCGTTAAAGTAAAGAAAAGAAAACTGAAATCATTGTTATGGGTACTATGCCTTTATGCCCTTATGTCAAGTAAAGAAAATAAAGTAACCAACGGAATTATTTCGGGTAATCTCAACCTATCATTCATAATTCCAATTTCCAAATAAAACATAATAGCTCTGGTAAGAATCAAGTCATTGTTATTGGTACCATGTCTGGTGTTTTCTTTTTATCCCATTGTCACAATTTAGTAATAACAAGAATAATAGCTGCTTCAGCTAGTCTCTAGCATAAATTATGTTATATTTTGTATAAATAAGATTATGATATATTTTGTAAAATTGATCATGTCATCTTTTGGATAATTGATGTATGATATTATATAAATTATTTTGTATAATTGATGATGATATTATATTAAAAATTAAGTTTTAGTTTTTAATCCTTTTCATAGTTTTTTTATTTTTAATAATTAATAATGAATAATTAGATTTTTTTATTAATAATTCAGGATTTTAATAATTAATTAATAATTGCTTAGTCGTCTTTTTTTTTTTTTTTTTAAGTTTTAAAAATAAGTTGTTAGTTTTTTTTAATATTTTTAATAATTAATAATTACTTGCTATATTTTTAGTTTTAGTTGTTTATAAAATGAATTAGTTTGAGTTTTTTAATTTTTAAAATTTAGTAATTAGTAGATGCATTTAAGGTATATAGAAGTCAACGTATATTGTATTTAAAAAATGGGAGGACTTGTAATAATAAGGAGGGATACTTGTGTACTTATTATCAATAACACAATGTAAAAAAATGACAAAATTCATTATCGTTAATGAAACTGTAATACACAGACCACATTTCAAGCTAGCGATTTTTTTTGAATTTTTGAAATTTAAATTAATATTTTGTTTGAACAATTTCACATCCCAAGAGGGTAATTTGTCACTTTATAGCTTTTAGCCAATCATAAAAATAAGAATAACAAATTTTAAAAATTCTACAAAATAATTTACATTTCCAAAATATTAAGTTTAACGTATATATATTAGAAAACTTTGAAAACATTATAATTTTTTTTTAGTATTAATATAAAAGTCAAACTTGTTTATGACCAAATAATCACCAAGACAAGAACTAATAAAAATGGTAAATTTTGGATTTGTAACACATAAAAATGGTAAATAGGTTTTGGATTTGTAACACATACCTTCTCAAATAAAAGCAATAATATATATATATAACAAACATTAACATATATATATATGCATTAACATAATTATTAAATAAATCTATAATAAATTTTATTTGTTAAGTTTAAAGAAATTGTAACATTAGTTTTCATATCTTCATTAATTATAATAATCATAATTATGTTTTTTCTAAATTTCTCTTTCTCATTACTATTTAATGAATTTGTATTTTCTCTTTCTCATTAGTATTTAATAAATTTGTACTTTAAAAATAGTATTGTAAAAAAAATACATTCATTATAACAATCATAATCATGTTTTTTTTAATTTCTATTTCTTATTTATATTTAATGAATAGTTCAAAAATAATTCTAATAAATTAAATTGAAAAAAAAGTAAAATACAAAATGAAAAACTAAACAAGTAAAAATAGTATATAGTCAAAATTAGTATGGAAGAGTATTTTGACATTAGATGACAAAATCCTAAAAGACAGGTATAAACAACTGCTATTTTTACTTGTTGTAACAAGTACTTCCTTATTATTAATATTACATTAATTGTTATTATCCATGATATATTTGTTTTTATTATTTAAAGTTATTTAATATGTTACTTAGTTTTCCTATATCACGGGGATCACAACTTATTTGGTATGATTGCTATGGAAATTTGAAACTTGATAATCTTTTTCAGTATTAAAATATTTATTGTAAAAATTCATTTAACAAAACATATGAAAGTATTTTTGTGAACTATTTATTAAATAAATAAGAGAAAATAAATTAATACTTTTGTATTTCGATAAGTTGGGAATAATTCCATTTAATGAATTCTCCTTATTCTCCAACTTGTTTGCGATTTCACATTTCAAAGGTAAACTTTTTGGGTAACTTTGTTTTAAGTAAATTTTAAAAATTCATTTAATAAAATATATAATTTTCAAAACTCTATTTAGTAAAAATTATTTTAAATCATTTTTATAAACAATTTATATTTATATATATTTAGTAAATAAAAATAACACATACAAGAAAAATTATAAGTTAATAATTAGCTTTTTTTTTATAGGTATAATGTCATTTAATGAATTTAGTTATTATCTAAACTTTATTGTTCAGATAATGACATCAAACATTTTGTACATGGTTCTTTTGTTTTAAAAAACTTTATTTGTTTTTTGAAAGAGTAGAAACCACACATATGTTGATTGCTTATATATATTTAAGATGGAATACATTCAAATGGTTTTTAGAAATATAAAATATATGTAATTATTTATATGTAAAATAAGAAGAAATATGAAATATAGTGTATTGTTTTGAATAATTTAATTTAATTCTATTTAATTTATAAATCAATATTTACTTTTCAAAAACAACTTGATAGCATTAAAAAATTACAATGCAACTTAAAACTAAGAAAACAAATATTTAAGTAACATTCAATTCTTTGGTTTGCTTTGCTTTCATTTGTTTCATATTAACATATTTTGTCAAAGTTCAAAACAGATGTTGATTGTATATAACAAATTGTAATGAAAAAGTCAAAAAGATTGATTCCAATGTGAAAGTGAAATTGGTTTGGTTTACTTTCATTTGTTTCATATTAATATATACCTTCAAAGTGCAAAACCAATATAACAAATTATAATGAAAAAGTCAAGAAGATTGATTCCAATGGGAAAGTGGAATTGGTTTGGTTTGCTTTCATTTGTTTCATATTAATATATACCTTTAAAGTGCAAAACCAATACTAATTGAATATAATTAAAATTATAATAAGGATGCCAAAAATATAGATTCCAATGTCAAAATAAAACTTGGAATCAATAAAATGTAATTATTAAAACTAATTTATTAAACCATCAATTATTTATAATATAAAATTTATCATTCTATTCCATCCCTACCTATTACACATTGCCATAGATATCATAAAGTCCAAACTCTATATTTATTGGATTGTTAAAATGATATGAATAATAATGAATATAATTACATATAAGCGAGTTAAATATTATCTATATAAAATGATTTGTCATTTTCAAAATACGTCGTTCTTTTGTATTTTTATGTTGAATGTGTGCATAGATAAGAATTTCTATACATAGTTGACAAGACAGTAAATAGACAATTAGAGCAGCGTGGGCAATATTATTTTTATTTATCTAAAACAATCAATAGACAAATATATAATGTTTCTGAAATGCTCTGAAAGGGATTTCAAATTTTAGGTTTCTATTATAGAGGAACTTTGTCGTTTCCAAAGTAATAATAATTAATCATACCAAGTTGCAGACATATTTAGAAAACATTTAGTGCCATAGGATAAGAAATGGGGCTGGGTAGGTTGATTGATTGTTTAGGAGTCATTCAGTCAAACACTTGTGGCGTGCCCATTCAGCGACAGAATTTAGTGGATGATAAAAATTTGCCCTAGTTTTGTTTTATTTAATTCCCAACATGAACACGGTATAGGTGCGCAGGAGGTTTGTACAACAGTGTTGGAGGACAGTGCATCCGTGATAATTAGAGAGACAGATGTTAAATGAATGTTTTTTTTTTTTAAATTTTAAATTTTTAATATTTATTTATTTTAAATTTTAAATTATTTATTTTTTCTGACAATTAGATGTAAAAACAGGGAAAAATAGTCAATTCAAAATTTTTAACCAATCACAAATTAAATATTTATATTTAAAAGATTTAAAAATTATTTTTTATTTTTTAAAATAATCAATTTAATATATAAATATTTATAAAACTATAGAAAACTATAGAAAAAATGTTTTTTCAAATAATAAAATAATGGAAAGTCAATTGCAATTGATTGCAAAGCCATTGCTATATACTTGTCTTCTCCATGTATAAAAAGTTAAAAAATGAATTTTTATAAAAAGTTAAAATGTGAATTATTATGATAAAAATAATATAAATCCATATCAAATTGTTTGACTAATAAATCTTTGTTCAAATCAAACATAAATTTTATTCATCATCCATTGGGATTATAACGGGATTAGAAATCCTTTGTCTGCTTAAACAAAAGTGGTGGTATGGAATTTTGATTCACCTCCACGTACACTAAAACATCCTTATTGTAGGAAAATCACGTCCAAAGCCAGATATATCACGGAATTAATAAAGAATAGTTGAACAAACGTTTAGACATTGACAAAGATAACAAATCTGAAAGAATTACAATCGGCACGTTAGTGCATCCTCAACATGCAACTGGGCCAAATTATATTCAACGCTGATAAGCCTTTCCTCAGTTGTTCTCTTCTGGTTATATACAATATAATTGTATTATTTATTTTTTGTGTTATTTCTTTGCAATAGTTGGATCGTTAAGTATTGATGGAAAAAAGCATGAGAAGCTCTTGCAATTCCAAACGACCGGTCTGTTCCTCTTCAACACGAACCTCCCTTAGTGGGAGACCTATTGTTTTGACATTTAGAGGGGCCTCACAGAGTTAGGGGACCCCTAAGGGATTCGAACCAAGTATTCTCCATCTCAATAATAATATTGTTATTATTTTCCACCTCATTTCCCTGAAATATGAATTTTGAGTTTAGCGGCTTGGTCGCCGAAGTTTCACTAACCATCTCAACTACCATAAGCATGGGAATCAATATTGCCAATCGTGATGCTATTCTCTTATTGATGTCGCTGCAACCAGTTGTATTATGTTATTCAGAGCCATAGAATAGCACCAATTCGAATAGCAAAAGCAATAGCGATATGATTGTATATGTCCCTTAGATTCAAGACGTATATATATAGGAAGTGCACCGAGAGTGGGTGGCCAAAGCCAAGGAAACGTGGGGTGACTCTGAGGATTCATTTGACAAATTCATGGAATGGACTGTCCTTTTAAAGTGGCGCCATCTCACATGAACCCAACCATATTTTTCTGATGGTTTCGATTCATTGGGAGTGTGTCGAGTTTTTTTTAGTTCAAGGTAAATTAAAAACACTCCAAACCCATTGAGGAAACCAACGAATTCACCAGGAAATAGCTCGGCGGAAACAAGAGGTGCACGATTTAATTAATTTCCAATAACTTTCCTACAGACTTGACAGAAAAGGAGAGAGCGTGAAACCACTAACACAGAACCAAAACCGGAAATGAACCGAACCTAAGAGATCACGATGCTTTCTGAAAGATTATTAGTATTATTAGTAGGTGGCCAATAATGCGATCTTAACTCTTTATTGATAGTGGCATAGATTAATGTAAAATTTTCATAGGTTTGCAAAGTGACTAGTACTAGAAATAAGTTTTTGTTTAAAAAATAAGATATATAATATTTAAAATTTTACAAAAGGGTAGTTTGTCATAATGGTTTATAAGCAATGTAATAAAATCAAGAGAATAAATGCATGTTAATGCGGTCGTTTTTGAAGTTATATTTGGTTATACTATTTTGTTTTTGAAGTTATATTATGTTAAGTTATTTTACTAATTAAGAAATTGACACCATGTATATTTATAATATAATATTTTAAAAATATATATTGATATTTAAAAATGTTTATTTTTTAATTTTTATTGAAAATATAAATTAAAATGGATGTATAATTTATTTCATATAAAAATAATAATTTTATATATAATTTGAAATGGGTGTATCCTAAGAAAACCCATAGTGATACTTACTTACATGCTAACTCACACCATCACCCTTCACAAAAACTTGGAATATTGCACACATTGGCTACACGAAATGTGAGGATATCTGATAAGGAACACTTTGATACTGAACTAAGACACCTTGATAAAACCCTCCAAGACATTGGTTACAAAAGGAAAGATATCAAAAAAGCATTCAGGAGAGCGAGAGGATTAGAAAACAAAAATAAAAGTCCTAACAATGAACAAGAAGACTTAGGAAGAACCTTTCTCCCATATATCCAGGGAACAACAGATAAGATTGCCAAAGTGTTGAAGAAAAAGAAGATTAGAATGATATTTTTCCTTCCTAACTCACTAAGGAATTTGTTAGATAAAGCCAAAGACTTGATCGACCCTAAACTAAGGAAAGGTGTTTATTCGTTTCCATGCTCTTCCGAAGACGTATACATAGGTGAGATAGGTCGCTCAATTCAGATTAGGCTGAAAGAGCATTGTGCAGATGTTTTTCATAACAGAATTAAAAAATCAGCCGTGGCTGAGCATTCGTCAATGACTAACCACCATGTTTGCATTGAGGAAGCAAAAGTCATAGCACTCGAAGATAACTATAACAGAAGACGCATCCGTGAAGCATCTGAAATTGAGAAACACCCAAGAAATTTCAATAGAGATGATGGTCTCAACCTGGGTGATTCTTGGAAACCAATCATTCACTCCCTGCAAAATAGGAACATAAATAAAATATCCTGAAGATTTATTATGAAACTATAAATAAAAATTATGGAATTCAAAATTCAGCTTCAAAAATTTATATATTACATTTATATTATAACAATTGTAAGAACTTCATAAACTTAAATTTCTTTAGGGAATAAATTATTAAACTTTTACTTTAAAAATTAAGAATTTAGAAATTAAGTTAGAAATTATAAAAAATTATAAATCTAAGTTTACAAAATAAAAAATAAAAAATTTAAATTAAATTATAACATAATAACTATAAATACTTCATAAACTTAAAATTTCTTTAAGAATTAATTAAATAGTTCTAATTAAGTTAATATAATAAAATTTTAAAGTTAAATTTAATATTTGAAAAAGACTCAGTTCTAAACTAGTGAACATAATATTCTATGAAAAATAAAAATAAAAAAATTAATAAGAATAAGAGAATAATAAACATTTTTCAAACATTAATTTGTTAATAGTTATTGATAACTAACATTAATAAAGCTACTTTAATCAAATTGGTATGGATTAATACAAGAACATTTAATATTAATTTGTTTTAATCAATTAAATAGCTCGGCGCTCTTTCATTAATTAAAAAACAAACTTACATTATTAAAATGTAGATTAGTGTAGATTCTTGATTGAGATACCTTTTCTCCTCAAGATGGACTCAGCTATAGAATCCGAAACGCGTCGAGATCAAAACTTCTACACAGGTTTCCAATCTCCCTTGAAAATAACTGCAACCTGTGAAAGCCTAAATGAAATAATTTATATTTTTTGCATATTTAGATGTTTTGTCATTTACCCATTAGAAACAAAGTAAATAAAACAAACATACTAAAATCAATAATTGGTAAATATATGAATCAATAAATTTTTATTTATAGTTATTGATATTGATCAGATTAATCACTTTATAAGTTCCAACATTTTAAGTTAGTCATTGATGTTATTTATTTTAAGATTAATCTATAAATTACAAAATTGTTGGTGGAACTATGAGCATTATTGGTGGAACCATGAGCTCTAGCTATGGAACCATGAGCATTGTTGGTGGAACCATGAGCGTTGTTGGCGGAACCATGAACTCTATTTATGGAACCATGATCATTATTGGTGGAACATGAGCATTGTTGGTGGAACCATGAACTCTAGTTATGGAAACATGATCATTATTGGTGGAACCATGAGCGTTGTTGGTGGAACCATGAGCTCTATTTATGGAACCATGATCATTATTGGTGGAACCATGAGTTGTATTTATGGAACCATGAGCATTGTTGGTGGAACCATGAGCACTATCTGTGGAACCATGAGATCTAGTTATGGAACCATGATCTCTAATTATGGAACCATGAGAATTATTAGGGTAACCATGAGTTTTAGTTATGGAACCGTGAGATCTAGTTACGGAGCCATGAACATTATTGGTGGAACCATGAGCTATACTTATGGAACCATGAACATTATTGGTGGAACCATGAGCATTGTTGGTGGAACCATGAGCTCTAGTTATGGAACCATAAGCATTTTTTACAGAACCATTAGCACTGTCCGTGGAACCATGAGAATCTAGTTATGGAACCATGAGCATTATTGGTGGAACCATGAGCATTGTTGGTGGAACAATGAGCTCTATTTATGGAACCATGAGAATTGTTGGGGTAACCATGAGCTTTAGTTATGGAACCATGAGCTCTAGTTATGGAACCATGGGCATTGTTGGTAGAACCATGAGCTCTAGTTATGGAACCATGAACATGATTGGTGGAACCATGAGCACTGTCTGTGGAACCATGAGCTCTATTTATGGAACCATGAGCACTGTCCATGGAACCATGAGCTCTATTTATGGAACCATGAGCATTATTTGTGGAACCATGAGCTCTATTTATGGAACCATGAGAATTGTTGGGGGAATCATGAGCTTTAGTTATGGAACAATTAGTACTATTGGTGGAACCATGAGCTCTAGTTATGGAACCATGAGCACTATTGTTGGAACCATGAGCTCTATTTATCGAACCATGAGCACTCTTGGTGGAACCATGAGATTTATTAATGAACATTGTTGGTGGAACTATGAGATCTATTTATGGAACCATGAGCATTGTTGGTGGAACCATGAGCTCTAGTTATGGAACCATGAGCGCTATCCGTGGAACCATGAGCTCTATTTATGGAACCACCAACAATGCTCATGGTTCCACCAATAATGCTCATGGTTCCATAAATAGAGCTTATCGTTCCATAAACAAATCTCTTTATCAAATAGTGTGGTCAATATCATCATCTCATATCTTATTGGTTGAAATTACTCAAGTTTTTAGTTTAAAAAAATTATAAAAATCATTGTTGACTCCAAATTTCCCGTAATGCAACTCTAGATGTAAGACATTAGAGGAGAAAACTAGAGATGAATTGTGAAACACCAACATGTTGGCATGACCTTGACTATATGGTGTTTTAAAGGTATCACATCCTTGCAAGGTGTGATTTTTCATCCTCACCCACTCACAAGCACTTTTCTATTCTCAATGTGTTTCAACTTATTATATATGTATGAATCACCATTAATGATGCACTATATTGATATGGAGAAGTATACCTTTAAGAATTAAAAGAATAGATTGGAAGTATATTAAATTAGCATTGGAACAGTTCTACATAGCTTGTGTAAAATGTAGGTCAATACTTAGTCTTCAACTACTAGCATTACACAAAAATAACTACTGCATGTTCTCTATAATGTTCATGCATCCATTAAATTTGTTGGAGATTCAACCACCAAATGTGCAAGATTATGCCACCAAATATTTTCATGGTTTGATCAGTCCTATAATTTTGTTCAAGGTTCCATATGCATTATTCAAGATTCCACCACCTCGTGATCATGTATGCATTACTCACCAAATGATTCGTGGTCCACAAATAATGCTTATGATATTCATGATTTTGCCAACGTTGTTCAAGGTTCCTTAATTGCACATGGGATTGTATGCATTGTACATGGTTTCACCTACATTGTTCACAGTTCCATCAAAATTGTCCATGGTTCCATATACATTCTTCATGGTTCAACCCCTAAAATGCTCATTATTTTGTTCAAGGTTCCTTGCATGGTTTCACCACCCTATGACCATTACTCATGGTTCCACCATTGATGCTCATGGTTCCATAAATATAGCTCATGGTTCCATAACTAGAGCTCATGGTTACACCAACATTGCTCATGGTTCCATAAATAAAGATCATGGTTCCATAAACAGAGCTCATGGTTCCATAAACAGAGCTCATGGTTCCACCAACATTGCTCATGGTTCCAACAATAATGCTTATGGTTCAATAACTAAAGCTCATGGTTCCACCAATAATGATCATGGTTCCATAAATAGAGCTCATGGTTCCACCAACAATGTTCATGGATCCTATAACTTTGTTGGAGATTCAACCACTAATGTACAAGATTATGCCACCAAATATGTTCATGGTTTCATCAACTATAATTTTGTTCAAGGTTCCATATGCATTATTCAAGATTCCACCACCTTGTGACCATGTATGCGTTACACACCAAATGATTCATGTTCCACAAATAATGCTTATGATATTCATGATTCTACCAACATTGTCAAGGTTCCTTAATTGCATAAATAATTTTTATTTGGAAACAATGATGTATTGTTTATAGATATTTAAGTAGTTGTCCTTCAGCTAAGCGTCCACAATTGTCTCTCTAATAGTAATGTAGCTTCCCATCCAAGTTGAGAATTTCGTTATGGCCCTACCATTTAGGACCAACCCAACCTAGCATAGCTAGGACTACTCTGTACCTTGCAACACCGCTTTCTTTCTTAGATATTATAGTCTAGATATACTTTTGGTCTTTATATAGGAGAGGTGCTCCCATAGTGTATCGATACTCTTGTACTTTGCAATTGAATTGAGTTAGTTGGGCATTAATAAAATTATCTTATCTACTTTGTTGGAAGTGTTTCATGTTTATTAGAATAGAATTTGGTTTTCATAGATTGGTAAGAAATTTGCAAGTTTGTCAATGTAAATTGTAATTTGATATGCTTCTAAGGTTCAAAGTAAATCAAAATTGAGGAGGGATGTAAGAGAATTATTTAGGCACTTGTTAAGAATAATTTACTTCAATGTATTGTAGGGATATTTTAATCCATGGTAATTCATTGTGTACTCTTCTTGAAACCAAGCCATAATTGGGAGCTATATATGATTAAATTGAAATCGAGTAATGTAGTGTTTCAATTTTTGTCAATCGTTATTTTTAGTTTGGGGGTTGTTTAGTTGTATTGAATTTTCTTGGGGGGTTCCCTTGCCTATGCCATGAATATGTTTCTTTGATTTAAGTTGAGAATGGATTATAATTTTGTTGAAAACAAACTGACCCATTCTTCTTATGGAGTGCTAAATTTGGAGTTAACCATTGTTGTATACCAATATCTTATTTTCTTAATTAGACTTTTTTCTGCTCATATTTCAAATTCAATCAATTTTGATGTAAGTGTGTATATGTTAGGCTTTCATTATATTGTGCTCATTTTTCTTTTGATTTTATCCTTGAACATTTGCCATATTTACTTTTTTTCCACAACATATTTTCCTTTCTTATATAGGGCCTACATTTTTTGACCTCTTTGCTGCTATATTTTTGTACAGTGGTTGTAACAGCACTAGCAGAATTATGAGTACAAAAACCACAATTTTATTCAACAACCAACAAATATTGTCTGGTTATTCTCAACAAGGTACAAAAGTAGCTTGTCCTCCACATTTTTTGACTTGATGTTTTGTTAGAGAAGCAAATGAGGTACTTGTTTTATAAATGATCATTTGAGGGTTCATTTCATCTACTCTATGGTTTTATTTGTCATATGAACTAGGCCACAATTGTAGAGGCTAAAACTCTTGAAAGACATGTTAAGATAGAATACACAATATATTGTTTGTGTGGCTAGATTTATCATTGCTCATATATGTGTACAAATTATTAATTTGAATTACCTTTTTCTTTATCTTCAAATATTATTTAGATCTTGTTGTTATAAAGGATGGATAAAGGAGAAACATTTTTTTGAAGGTTTCGTATTTCATGTTCCATATTTCTTGCATGAATAGTCTTATAAGATTGAAATTTTGTTAGAAATGTTATGCTAACATCCTTGAAGCAATGATTATATTTCCATCTGAGCATGGGATGGATTCCAAGCCCCACACACACATATGATTCCGATAAAAGATTGATGTTTCTCGAATTGCTTAAAAGAATTTATTTTTAGTTAATTTTCGATGCACATGGCATATGTAAATGTTATTGTCCTTTATTTTATACAATTAATAGGTTCAACATCCATAAATATTGAACTAATCGTTAACCATAGAGTTGTTCAACACCAGGATAACTATCTTTTTCTTTTCCTCTCTCCTACTAGCATGGTTTTTTTGCATGTAGATATGTTGGCATATTTTTCTTGTTGATAAAGCAACATATAGGAATCCTTTAGCTTTCAAACTTTGAAAAACTGTAATGCATGTCACGTCCCCATTTTGACCCCCTTCGCATTAAATCGTAAATGATGTAAATATTGTTACTTAATCATGGTGAGGAGCTCAAGGCCAAGGCCCCACCATTGATTTAGCATTTTATGCATCGGCAATTAAAAATAGATGCCTATGGTTCTTGTGCTAGATAGGCACGATGTAAATTAAGACATCATGTAAATACAAATTTTAATGAAAAACCCACAACTAGCTATGCAATGCAACAAAGAGATGGGGGCATGATTCTACAAGGAATAGGGAGAGAAATTATTCAAACCCTTGAGCCAATGGTGTTAATCCATGTGTCAATGAGAAAACCCATAAACCACCAACTACCCATTTTGGGTTATGGACCCAATCATTTAATTCTTCCAGAAATTGATTGAGGCAGTTAATGCCTTGGGAATGAAGAGGTATGGAAACCAATTTCGTGTATGGGAAAGCCATCAACCTGGGAAATCATATTTTGTCTCCTTGGGCAAGAAAACACCCACAAAATGGTGCCCAAAGCCATTCTAAACCCACAGTCTTTCCTCTCTCACGCAGTCTGAACTACTGGGTCTTTCCTCATCACGTTTTTACCAATTTCCTGCATTTTTCCATAGTTGGGAGCTCGTTTTTGTGTTGTACAGTAGCTGGGAGAGAAGGGCCACGATTTGGGACTGTGATGGAGGTCGTTTTTGCCCCAAAATGCCCATGGACGTTTTTCTGAAAACGATTTCTGCTCTCCAGGGTTGTTCCCCAATTTCCATTTCGTTTTGGGCTTTCCCACGTTTTTCTAAATTGGTAGAAACCTCCTCTTTGGGCATCCCAACGAAGAAACGTTTTTCCTCATGCCCAACAATTGTGGTTTTGCTGTTATGTGCATCCCTGTTTTGGTTTGAACCTGTAGGCAAGAGATTGGAGTGGTAGTGGACATAGAGGGCTTGATAAACCTATTGGGGGAGATAACCTCTCAAGAAGATCAAGAGGGCTTTGGCTACTCTTCTATGCACACCCTGAGAGCATTAGATGGGGAAGGTATGGCTTGAGGGACTATACAACAGTGAAAAGAATACTCCCTTGTGCTGGGTGTGTAGGTATTGTGGGTGCCAAGCTAGATAGATCTTGTAAGGTTACCCCTGGCTCTGTGCTTGAGCTCACTAGCTTAGCCACTCTTCCTTTCCATTTCCTAGCAGCCTGATAAACCCAATTGTAGATTGGCTTGGCTCTTCTTGGTGTATGCTTGGCTATGTGTGAGTCTGTTGTTCCCTGGTTCCTTGTAGAGATCATGCCCAGCTCAGGGGTGGCAGTTGTATCAAGAGGTTGATAAGCACAACTGGCCTATGGTTGGGTGGAACGTTGCAGATGCATAGCTGGTTGCTTGGGACTACTTTGTTATAAGATAAGTATTCTCTTGTGTTAACTTTGCAATTATTTATTTGATGAATATTGTGAATGTATGATGGATGTGTTATTGATATTGCTCCCGCTGTGTTTTTCTTATAATTATACATGTCCATATGTTCTTTTGTATTATGTGAATGCTTATTTAAAAGCTCATGGGGCTAGATGCCCGGTTTTAGCATCACGATCCTCTCCATCGCACTGGTATGATGGGAGAGGATGTGGCAATGCATCAATCTATAGGGTTGGATTATTATCCCACCCTTATTTGTGTTCAAGTGTAGTGGAACAATTTTCTAGCACTAGGGAATATTCCTCAAAATGGAGAGAAGAAAATATGATAAAAAATATAGCAGCAATTTTGGATTTGAACAAACACAATTCCAAAACTTATACTGGAAAATACTTCCTTGAGATATTTTATGTATTGGATAGACAAATCTAGCATCAATTTTGGATATAAAGCTAGTTTTTTGTGCTCAACAACTTCTTTTAATGTTTTTTGTTTGTCAACATTATTAAACACAACACAACTTCTTTTATTGTGATCCTTTATGTAGATGGCATTATGTTTGAATACATTTATGTATTGTGTCCATTCAACAACTTGGTCACCTTATAAGTCCAAATCCTCAGCAAATTTCTAGTCTTGGATCCCAAATCCATGAACCACATACCATGAAGCATCCTCTAGTCTAGTAATGTTTTTTCATAGAGTTAATTGAAGTGGTTTAGAAAGCCTATGATTTACACAACACCAATCCAAGGGTCCTCACCAATTACCAACTTATTTCCTTTTCCAATTTCCCAAGCAACCTAATTACTTTGAGTATTGAAAGCTTTTAATAGTCCTTTCCAAACATTAGAGGTGACTAGATTCAAAGGACTTTCTCTCTTGTCTAATCCATTTTTTTGGTTCTTTATTACGCAAGTACTTACCCTTCATCACCTTCCCCAACAAGCCTTTATTAAACAAAATCCTCCAAAGGCATTTTGCTGCTAAAGCTTAACTAAGCACATACATATTTTTTAAGTCCCATCCTCCTAACCCCTTCGGTATAGCAATCCTTGACCAATTGACACATGGAATTCCTTCCACTACTTTTATTTTTTTTTGAAGGAAACTATAGCACTTTTTGCTAATCTTATCTAAAATACTCTTTGAAATATGAGAAATTGATAACCAATAGACACAAATACTCTCTAAGTGAGACTTGACCAACACCAACCTTCCTCCTTGGGACAACCACCTATGACACCAACATGTAATTCTATCTTCAATGTTGTTCATTAACCAAAGCCAATCAACATATTTGTAATCAATAGGTTTTAAGTGAAAACCTAAATAATTAACTCCATTGTTCAATGGCTCAATCCTCAAAGCCGAATAATCGTTCTATTATTCTTTGTAGTGGTTCACTCATGCCATTCACCAGAATACATGATTTTTGCATGTTGATTTCCATCCCCGTTGCTTTGTAGAATAAGTCAAGGATAGTTTTGAAGTAATTATGTTCCCTCAAATTCTCTCCCAAAAAGTAAGATATCATCAAGGATAATTTTAGGGGCGAAATTTAGCCCATGGGCTATTTTTCCATTTTTTTTCCAAAAAACGTTTCCCCAATTTGCATTTTTTGAAGCCCCGTTTTGCCCAATTTTGATGGAATAAATTTTTTTCACTCTAAAAATTGTCAAATTATTATATAAACTATATAAAATCCTTAGAAATTGAAATAATTTTAGAAAAATATCGCCAAATATTTTACAGTTGGCATTTTAAGAATTGGTAAGATTCACCAAGGTTTATACACTTTTAAATAAGTATGGGTCCTTAAAATTATCCCTGGATATCATCAACAAATAACGAGTTTGTAACCAAAATGGAACATGCAATATCTATGCCTTCTATAAATCCTTCTCTTATGGCTTTTGCTAATTATATGACGAGTCCCTCTGGCACTAAAAGAAATAGGAAAGGTGACAAAGGGAACCCTTGCTGAAGTCCCCTGGAAGCCCTAAAAAAACTTGATGAAGAGCCATTTATCAAAATTGTAAAGTTATATGATTCCAAACAATCCATAATCCAATTAACAGATTGAAGATTTAAACCCATTTGCATAAGAACCAATCTTAGAAATAACCACTTTACTTTATCATAATCCTTGGAAAGATCAATTTTCATAACCACCAGTCTATTTCCCAACTTTTATTGAGTGGAACCCCTCTTGTGCAGTCCCAACTACATCATGGATTTGCTTGTTGAATAAAAAATCAAATTATTCCTTTGAAATGACATTTGATAGAGCTTGAGTCAATTTGTTTACAATTATTTTCAAGGTAATCTTTTAGACAAGATTACAAAGGGTTATTGGCCTTAAATATTCAAAAGTAGCAAGATCATTCTTTTTTAGAATTAATGCTATGAACATAGCATTCATTGTCCCCGGAATTTTTCCAGACCTCCTAGTTTCCTCAATCACCCTAAGAAGTTCCTCCTCCAAAACATAGAAACCTAGATAACATTCAATAGTCCAACCATCTAGACTAGGACATTTTTCCTTCTTGAAAGACCCATAACAAATTTTAACTCATCTTTAGTAACCTTTGCTTCCATAGTTGCATTCATATCATCATAACAAGAATTGGGAAACATTCTAAAAACCTTCATGATCTCCCCTATAATGGATGCATAATTCTCCTTAAACAAAGATTGAAAATGTTGCTTACCTACATAAGCTAGATCATTGAAGGATGTAACCCTATTTCTATTTGGTCAAAGCAACCCCTAGATAGTATCAGGGAAAAATTTTGGGGCAAAATTTAGCCCATGGGCTATTTTTGGACTTTTTTTTTCTTCCAAAAAACGATTCGCCAATTTCCATTTTTTCTAAAGTGATTCACCCAAATTCCATGGGATACATTTTTTTTTACTCTGGAAATCACCAAAATTGGCTAGAGACTATATAAAATCCTTAGAAATTTGGTTTTTTTAGAAAAATATCATCCAACATTTTATGGGTGGAAATTTAAGAATTAGAAAGATTCACCACTTCAAGAGAATTATGGATCCTTCAAATTTTCCTTTGGATAGTATTAAATTTCTTTCTGTACGATGCATAATTATGGAAGAACTTTGTATTATTATCATCCTCCACTAACCAAATAGCATGAATTTTGAGCCTCCACTCCACCTCTTCCAATTCTAGAAGTGCTTTCTTTTTTCTTTCAAGTTCTTTTAACATCAAACCCTCTTCTTCTGAAAATATTCCACTGGAATTCTACTACAAAAGATCCCACAAATCTGAGTCAACAAGCTTCAAGTCTTTTTTATTAGATTTAGTTCTCTCTTTGGCCCATTCAATTGCTAACTTTTTAACATGGACTAAATTCTTTAGGAATTGATGCATAGTCGAGTCACCGATGGAGTGCTCATACCTTAGACAATTTCTCAGGACTAAATTTCTAAAACTTTCCTCATTTAGCTAGGTATGATTAAACTTAAAGGGGACTGTAGATTTATGGTTCATCACATCTAACTGCAACAAAATAGGAAAATGATGAGAAATCCCTCCATTACCTACCCAATCCTTATATCTGCTAACATCCTCTAGAATATTCTTTGCAACATAAAAATGATCAAGTCTTTTTAGGATCCCAACCCTAGCTTTTTTGGAATTTCTCTAGGTTGGAACAAACTTGCGAGGCTCAACATCCACTAGATTTAAATATTCAAAACATTGAGTAAGAACGTCCACCTATGGATCTAGCTTTGTAAACTCACCCCAAAAATATTTGGGAGAGATGAGCAAGACTGAAGACAATATCATGGCCCTCAGCCTTCGGCCAAACCCATTCTAACCATCAGTGCTGACCATTATTTCATTCCATACTTGTTGGGTCTATTTTTTTTTCCAGGTTAGTTGATTTCTCTTTGACTGATTGCTTGTGGGATTTTGGTTTTGGACAACAAGGGTAGATAGAGATAGACATGAGAATGGAGGGTTGTGACACGTTGGAGTCTGCAGGTGCAAAAAGGAATGCTTCGGAGGGGGGCGAGATTGGAGCTGTGAAGAAGATGTTGGGGGTCGAGGTCGGGGTGGTGAAGAGGACATCAGAGGTCAAATGAATGGAATCATCTTAACTATGGATTAAAGTCAACGTGGCATTCAACTATGGATTAAAGTCAAACAACATCAACCATGAGGGAACCATAGTCATCCAACTATGGATTGAAGTCAACTATGGACTAAATTCAAGACTAGAATACCATGGATGGCTCTTCAAACATAAGCTACGGTACATGGACAAAATTTCAGGTCTTAAATAATAACATTAGTTTGCAACATTGAAGGGCCATCCAGAAGGCCCAAAACCACAACTAATCCTTGCATACAAAATATTTCTCATGTAAGGGAGATATTTTTCAAGATATAACAATCCCCATATAGTGGTGAATTCCTAGGCCATGGTATAAGGAAAATAGCTCATGTCTTAGGCCATATGGGTTCACTATGAAATTGATGGGGACATATGGAACCCAAGGGAAACCCATAATCCCTACTTTTTATGGAGGGTTGGTGGTTTAAAAATCACCTTGAAAAGTAATTTTAAGGGGGTCTTTTTGGTTTAAAAATCGCCTTGAAGGATCACGTTCTAGCTTTGTCATACCCATCAACCGGCCATACGAATCCAATGCTACAGTTCTCCAAGAACATCGCCTCCGGAGGATTGCTAGTCACCTTCGTTACTTTCAACTATAATCACGATAGACAAAAGAATCAAAGAGCAATTTATTTTTTCCCACATCAAAAAATGCAGTATTTTAAAATTGTTTTCCACATCAAAATATGAATTTTCCACACTCAATTAATTATTTTCTCAATGTTATAGTTTGAGTTAAGCTTGGGATTGGAAGTTGACTCCAATATATAAAATGCGGTAATTTAAAATTGTTTTCAACATCAAAATAAGCTTTCCACCCTCAATTAATTATTTTCTCAGTATTATACTTTGAGTGACTCAAGGCATAAAATGTATTAATTTAAAATTGTTTTCAACATCAAAATATGTTTTCCACCCTTAATTAATTATTTTCTCAATGTTATAGTTTGAGTTAAGCTTGTGATGAAGTTGACTCAATGAATTGTATGAATTACCTTCCTTTAAATTGCTATTATTATACAGAAAATTAGTAATTAAACTTATTCAATTTAATTATCATAACCTTTATTTTACTATATTTATTATCATTCCATATATATATATATATATATATAAATAAATTTCATTTTAATTTATTAATTATTTTAATTATTCTTATACTATATTATATTATAGTTTTATACTTTATTTATAATCTTATAATCTTATTTATATGTATATAAAATATTTTAAATTATAATATCTTGCTTCAACTTTTCATTTTTAAAATATATATCAAAATTTCATTTTAATTTATTCATTATTTTATTTATTTTTATACTATAATATATTGTAATTTTATATTTTATTTATAATGTTATAATATTATTTATAAGTATATAAAATATTTTTTATAATATCTTGCTCCAACATTTCATTTTTTAATATATTATAGAGTTGGAATTATATTTATTTTGTATATATACATATATTTTGTCATAAAAACAAATTTATAATATGATTTCATAATATGTCTGTTTATTTTTTAAATGTTGAATTTTTTATACATTTCTTTAGTATGCCTATATATATTTGACTGAAGTAATATATTATAATAATATTTATTAAGAAAAACTTAAACGATAATATGACACATGACACATGTAAATATTATATTCATAATTACACATTATACATGGAAGGTTTTTTCATATTCTGCTCCGAATTTTGCCCCTTTTTTGTCAGTTTTGTTGGATGGCCTTTCATGCAAGTCATGCTGTATATAACAGTGCCACGGTTAGCTTCTATTTTTGGCTCGTAAATTCCAATGCACAGAACAAAAACTGTGAGACCCAATGTAATTAGCACATTGTAATAAGCATATGAAGCATTATTGTTGCGATCACTGCAATATAAATTTGAAAGAAATTGTAAACACAATAAAAATCAAAATATGAATCACAATCCAGTGTAGTGGCCCATAAACATTCCATGTATTTAAATATTATTAAATAATTTTCTGTATTAAAAAAATTAATAAAAGTAAATGCTTTTGTATTAAAAAAATTAATAAAAGTAAATGCTTTTCTATTTTTCTATGTACATAAAAAATATTAATAATGTTGTGTATTAACAGGAAAATTAAAGCTAAATATTAAAAAAAATAAAAATAGACAATAGGAGAATTAATTTTCTAGAGGATGTAATAAACCAGGAAAGAAATGTAGGATCTAGGATCAAGTTTTCGTGAAACACAATTGGAATGGAATTCTTAATTTTTAGTATCCAATTATTACAATAAAATTGTGATTTTTTATGAGGATTTAAATCTACAAGAGAATTAATTTTCAAATATTAAAAAAATTAAATATAGTCTTGCATATTCAGTAAAATCGCCGTAACATGTGTGCCAAAATATATTAAAAACACCAGGAAAAGTAATCATAAAAAACATATATGAAATGTAAAATTGTCATCCGATTTTCATGAATGGGAATGGCGGGGTCGAATTTCAATTTACTTGGAAATCGAAACAAAGGACCCACAGGATTTAATTCTGTTTTACTTCTGTATGAGGACGACACGCCTGGTCCGGAGATAGTGAGGGTTCGGAATATGGTACGTACGTAATTCCTCTTTGAAGTTTTATGCAAGTGAAGAGAACATAGTCCTTTATTTTCTCCATTTCCACTAAACATCCTCGAAAATACCTGCAAATAAGATAACAATTAAATAAAATGTGAAATAGGTACCAAAATTAATAAAACAAAATTAAAACTAAACCATACTACAATTCAAATTCTAATGAAACTTCCTGCATTTGGTGACCTTCCTACAGTTTCTCTCCTTCTGCTTCGGTGAAGTCATGGCATATCGTGATTATTTCCACCCTCAATAAACTCTAACTGCATCTCTTCATCGATATGGTGATTTCATTTTACTGTGCACTTAATAAAGTCATTTCTCTCGACGAGCACTTATTTATTTTAATTTCGATCAATGTTTGATAGAGATTTATGATTAATTTGAGGGTGAAACAATGACAAAGATCTCCATTGAAAATTTGTTGCGAGCTTTTCTCAATACTCTCGGGCTCAGTGAACTAGAGAAATGTGCTCTGAGCTGTTGGCACACATTTTTTAGCTGGAGATTAAAAGTTTGGCAAGCTCTGTTATAGGCTACACTACAGCACAGCCATGCTCATCAAGTTCCGATAAATCGGTGCGAATGTCGGCAAGGGTTTTTGGCAAGCATCCCAAAGGTCCCGTATTGTGAACTATGAAACTTCTACCCCTTGCTGGTATAAATTCTGCAAAATAATAACATTACAAACGTCCATTAGCTAGGGCTATACATCTAAGAGTCCATTGGCGAAGAAAACCCTCATAATTTTGAAATGGAGTTGGAGGAAAAGGTCATGTTCAAATGTTTGAATTTGAAACCGAGCGACATTTGAAACAACCGTCCCATGCTTATAATGACGCAGGGTTGCCAATTCAGCGATCCTCGAAATCAGTCAAACGGCGGAGGCATTTTAATGAATGGCGTGAAGAATGTCGGAATCGGAGTTATTGAAACAGGATGCCGGAAGAGTGCCGGAAAAGGATGTATCATACCTTATCCCATGGAGAGTCATGCACTCTGACAGTGGACATACTCGTCTTAAAGACGAGTCTGTCTGTACTAATAAACGTGTTACATATTATCATCATGTAAGGAAAGATTCCTTGCGTATGGTACCAGGCTACGTAAATGCAGGATCCAATTAAGGAGAGTCACATGGTTACAGACTTTTATTGATTTCCACATGGTTGGTCGTGGCAGAGTTCTCAGCAATTTAATATCAATGGCGTGATTGAGTTGTGATGGCTTCTATAGTATAAGTAAGGCTCGCTAGGCCCTGCCTCTGCACTATCATCTAGTTACCTAAATTTCCTTCCCACCATGTCTAAAGAAGAGGTTGATGCATCTGCTCCTTGTGTTGGAAATCTCAACATCCATGCATCAGAGCTACGGTAATCACACCAACAGAATCGCTGAATCTTTTGCAATCTGTCTGTTTGAGAGTTCTCTGAAATTATGATGAATCTTTTGAAATCTGTCTGCTTGCCTCGTAGAATTATATGTTTTGAACAAGAACAGCTCATGATGATTTTGAGGTGGTGTTCTGTAAGATTATTGAAAGTTGTTTTCAACGTTGTCTCTCTCCTTTTTCGGCTCTGGTTACTTAGATCTATCAAAGATTTTGTGTGAAGGAATTGATCATTCTGGACGACTAGATTGCATCATCGAAATCCAAAATGATGAATTTTAGTAAAGAAAGATAATTTTGAGGAAGGTAAAATTGTTGATTCATTTACATTTATACTTGTTAATATTTTTAGAATTTGAAGTGAACTATCATCTATATTTTTCCTAGATTCTCAAAGTATTATTATTGTGAATTTGGGGTTAACTACTATCTATATTTTTCCTTTAATGCCTTAAAAGTTTTGGATGAAAGACCCTGGAAAACAACAACAATGGAACTTCGAATGTTGTGGGAGATCGTTGTATTTCATATGCAGAATCCGGTCCGAGCTTTGAAAGGTCTCTTTGGTGGGTGGCTGTGCTTCAAATGCAGAATAGGCCGATGGATGTGCTTCACATGCAGAATCCGATCCAAGCTTAGAATTCGATCTAAGATTTAAGATATAAAAGTTCTTCTTCATGGATGGCTTATAAATGTTCAACCGCCATAGATTAAGTTATATATGCATATTATTATACATAATGAAGTATGCTGAAGTGCATATCCATCTGTTTTTTATCATGTATATGTCTTTTATGTCTGAAGATCGATATTGGTATATGAGATCATAATAACCAGGCGGCAGGCTTCAGTAGGTCCCTGTTGAAAGTTTCTGACAAATTATATTCATTGAATACAGATTGAAGGGCAAGATCGCAATAATAACAGGCGGGGCAGCGGGCATCGGAGAAGCCATCGTTCGGCTCTTCACAAAGCACGGAGCCAAAGTTATTATAGCAGACATTGCAGACGAAGCCGGCAGAAAGCTCGCCGAATCCCTTTCTCCTTCCGCAATTTACGTGCACTGCGACGTGAGCAAAGAACAAGACATGAGTGCAACAGTGGATTTGGCCATGGAGAAACACAGTCAACTCGATATCATGTGTAACAACGCGGGAATTGGTGATTTCCTTGCTGTTAAAAGCGTAGGAGAGTACGATATGGAGCAATTCGATCGAGTGATGAAGGTAAATGTAAGAGGAACAATGCTGGGCATTAAGCACGCGGCCCGCGTGATGATCCCGCGGAAGAAGGGCTGCATAATCTCTACTGCCAGCGCTGCAAGTATCATAGGAGGAGCTACCCCATACGCATACACGGCCTCGAAGCATGCAATCATAGGGCTCACTAAGAACGGCGCAGCGGAGCTTGGGAAATACGGCATCAGAGTGAACGCTGTCTCTCCTTATGGCTTGGCCACGGCTCTTACAGTTCAGTACTTAAAACAAGGGGGTGCCTCCTCACCTGCTTCAGAACTAGAGGATAAGGCCGCTGTGGAGGCCTTCTGCAACAGTGCTGCCAACTTAGAGGGAACAACTCTTCAAGTTGAGGATGTTGCCGAGGCAGGTCTGTATTTGGCCAGCGATGAGGCTAAATATGTTAGCGGGCATAACCTTGTCGTGGATGGAGGATTCAGTGTTGTTAACCACTCCTGGAGGCTCTACCGATGATGCTTTAATGCGAATTTCTGAATGAAGTTAGGTCAAAATCACAATCCAACAATAAAAATAATTTGAGTTCACCTTAGGAACCGCATCAGAATCACAGTACTACAATATATATAATTTAATTTGAGTTTACCTAAGCAAACCTTATTGGATGGTTGTAATTGTTTTATAATGTATTTTTATATAATTTGATTTGAGTTTTTATCTAAGCAACCGTATAGGATGGTTTTAATTGTTTTATTTAATTGATGATGATGGTGGTTAATGTTTATTGAGATTAATTTTTGTTTATCAAATTTAGTAAAAAAAATAATTCTGGTTTATTTTAAAATTTGTTTCTTGATACTTAAAGAACTTCAAAAAAGGTGTTCTTAATTTACAATTTGAAATGTTAGAAGTTAAAAAAATATATAGTGTAACAAAAATTATGAAAGTACTATCTCATATAAACATGGAGAGCATTCTATGGATATAGAGAAAAGCACTCTCCTTACAATAATTTATTATTATTTAAATTAATATTAAATTTTATTAATAAATTATTTTAACTATAAATTAAAATTTATCTTGGTTAATAATTAGCATACTCACTTAACTTGTTGAACACTTATAAGCCACAAGTTAAGTGCCACAAATAAGTAATGAGTGAGTTATTTCTACTTCTTCTGTGGCATGAAACCCTTATCCATGCATTAGCTATAGTTATCCATGCATCTACTACCAATTATTTTTTATATTCATTTTTCGTTTATAATTGTTTATTTCAAAGTTTGAAGGAGTGCCATAAAATCAATCTCGACATTACACTCAGTTAAAGAGTGATCGCAGAGTGGAGCAAAGCAGTTAAAGTGAAGTAGGATTTAGTTAGACTTAGTGGTTAAGATATGTCCACCTTACGAAGTGGACCAATTTTGTAACGACCACTGAGCCTATAAATATGAGTCACATTGTAAGCCTTTGGGAATCTTGTATCTTATCTTCGCATTATGATCTATCTGGGTTCGATATGACTTTGTATTGAATTTGATCTGAGGTTTTTAAGGATCGGTTCTGTGGATATGTATCTCTGTCAATTCTGTGATTTGTAAGATGGATTTGATGTATGAAGTCTACTTTTAATGAGAAGGAATGTTTCATCCATGACATTGTCTCTCTTGTGTTATGTCACAATTATGATTAGACCTTTTATGTCATGGTTATGATATGTATTGTAGATATGTTAACTATGTGTCTATGATGTGTTACTGCATAGATCTGATTAATATGTCTCTGTATGCAATGATGGTGTTATGATGTGATTTCTAACTATGTCGATTTTCGAGTTATGAAGTGATTAATTGTTAATGATGCATGTCCTATTATACCTATGGAAGCTTGGTTCCTGCAGCCCCCTTAGGTGCCTCAGGTGAGACTTCACTCGCTTTGCGAGTGTTGCTGGAAAGGCTAAACCCTTTCTGAGTCAATATCTATGGGTGTTTGTGTCGAGCTTTGTTAACACTGTGTGAAGTGAACCCCTGTCGACATATCTGTGTCAACGTGCTCAAACTGCCAAGAAGTGAGTTGAACAAATGGGACAAGTAAGCAAGCAAGCCTAATCATTGCTTGATTGATGGTTGGGAGTGCGCCATCCTGAAAGCGCACAAGCAAAGCTAATGATAATATGTTTTCAGTGAGTGGAATGTGCACGAACCGCTAGAATGATACAATGGTTGAAGATCATATATGAGCAAAATTCCACATCCGATGAACAACAAGTGTGCAAGTCTCACAAGTGATGACAAGGTAGAAGTCAAAGTCCCACCAAGTGAAATTTGGAGTATGCACAGATTCCATAAAGTATCAATACATCAAGGGCACATCACCCAAATGCAGTGATGAAGCACGAGTCATAAAATCACCAAGCAGAAGCTGGAGAATGCATAGATTTTGCACAATATTGATATCACAAGGGTGCATTACCCATAAATGATGGTACAGAAAATGTCATGGATAGATCAAGATGAAGTGGAAGATTGTGCACATACCATAAGGAAATGGTACATCAAGAGCGCAATGTTACACCACCAAGGTGTAAAGTCCCACTAAGTTGTGGACCTTGAAGGCACTTGATACATCGGATATGACACATTGATAGTGCAAATGATGACATGTGGCATATGCACAAACTATGAAGTATGGAAGAAGAGATGCCACAACCAACTTGCGAATGTACAATTTGTGCACGACATGTATAAATAGAGATGTAAGTTGAATATTTGAAGTAAGCTTGATAGCAAGAACTTAAGTGTTTTTTTTTTAAGTTTTAGTTTGTTTTTGGGGCATCAAAGGGCTTGTGGACAGAATAGAATGATCTATCGAAGAGTCCAATTCGCACATGCAACCGAATGAAGTTTTGATGGTGCACAAAAATATGTTGTAGACACGTGACAATTGCGCAAATACTAAAAGAAAGAGATATTGAAGAATGCGCAAGTGTTGGATATCACAAAGGGCAATATAACACTCAGCACATTCATAGTCACATAAGTTGAAGAGATAGAAGCGCATAGACAAAACCAAAGCTTATCAGATATTGCGTTGATGTCTAGCTGATCTGCATAAAAACATAAGTGGAAGTGTGTGAAGTTGAAGACTTCATCTGATGCGCAATAACAAAACTCGATAGGAACCTCACGATGCATATGATCAAAGACAAGTGCATTAAACTGAACGAACCAATTATTTGATGCACAATACATCTCAAATTATCCGAGAGACTGCAACACTTAAATAGAACAAACACATCAGAAAGTGTGTAGTTCCTTATGTTACTAGTGCTTCATTTCTTAACAACAAACTATTGATTAAAAGCATTGTATCAGTTAATCATTGCAGTCCCAAAGAAAAGATCGCTGAACCGGAAAAGCAGAAGGCATAATCAACAGAGCACACAGTACATGAAATAATTCATTAGCAAAAGTGTGCTTGTTGAGAGGAATGAGAATTCAAGTGATCTATGCAATGCGGTAATAGAGCATAGTTTGCATACGAAGGTAGCGCACAACATAATCATCATCAAAAGTCTTGAAGAAGTGCACAAAGTTGAAGATCAGCAAGGAAGAAAAATATATTGGACATTAGGGCGGTCGGACGAAGCAAGGAGAGAGGGAGTTGGAGCTTCCTTCAGGTTGGTTCCTTTAAAATAACAAGGAGATAGGGATTTGGAGCTTCCTTTAGGTTGGTGCCTGTAAAACAACAAGGAGATAGGGAGTTGCAACTTCCTTAATGTTGGTGCCTACAAAATAAACCGACAGGGGGTTCATGCCTCCTTTCAATTGGTGCTGGAGAAAACATAGGGGGTTGGTGCCTCCTTCTAGTTGGTGTTGGTAAACACAGGAAGTTGGTGCTTCCTCGAATGTATTCTTTCTCACTATAAAGAAGTATTCCGTGGTTTTCTCCCGTTTAGGTTTCCATGTAAAAATTATGTGTGTTATGTATTGATGATGAGGTGCATATATGTGCGAATTTTTATTTACTGATGCATAATAGAAGATAAATATTAAGTAAAGACTAATATGTTAAAGAAGGTAAAAACTGCTAATAACCGCACTAATATTGATTCCCCCCCCCATCAGTATTAAATCGATTCCAATAGTTTGTTCTTATATTAAATGTAAAATGCACATAATTACATCATTTTGGCCACAGTGGACCATTAGTGTCTCACTTCTAGCCATTTCTATCATATTTACATAATTGCATCCTAGGGTAAAAAACAAGGTGCTACATGAACATTTCTAGACCCTTCTAGTGTATTTCAATTCCTTCTTTAATCCTCGTATGTATCATTATATTGTATAAAATAGAAATGACTCATAGTGCTGTATCACAAGAGAGGAAAGCATTGTAAGTTTTTTGTTGAGTAATAATAAAAGATTGAAGATTCCATAGCCCCATGCTTCTACCTAAACGCACAATAGGTTTTCCACATAAATCTCGTACTCTATTTTTATTGTTGTTTTCTTTTGTTTTTTTATATTTTTTCTAACACATTTCATGAAATTTAAGTGCAAAATCATAATTAAAAAAATAAATGGATAGACCTAGATTTTAGAAATGGAGATAGTTTTAGAAATTTGATTATTCTTAGGAATCTTGTTGAGTTTTATAAATTTGATTACTCTTAGGAATCTTGTTGAAATCAACCAATCATGTTTTTTTTCCTTCTAGAATGAATTTTTATATGTCTTGCATGGATTTATGTGAGGTACTCAATCTTTATTTGCACTCTATGAAAGTTGGCAGTGTTGGAATGTTTTTGCACAACAACAAGATTTTATCTTGAAATTGGAAACCTAACAATACATAGATATGTGATAAATGATGTAAGGAACACTCATATCTTAACAATCATAATTTGGAGCTTTAATGAGGTCTAGGTGTGAATTTTTGTCAAAATAGGCGCAATCAAGTCATTTTCTAGGTCGACGGTTATTGGAATTTAAATATTATGTCACACTAGTTTTGTAGATAAGTTCAATGAATTCACCTAGACACTTTTAGTTTCCTTTATAAGGACTATTATATGCCCTAGCATGTATTTTCTTGTACTGCCTTGAGTTGATGCAACACTTTGTCTTAAACCACAAATTCAATTTTATTACTTTAACTCAAGTTGTATGATATATATTAAGATTCCATTATGATTTGGAGGCCTAATAAACACTACACAAAGTATTTGAATAAACATAGACTAGAGACAAAACCATTCACCAAGGATAATTTTAGGGGCAAAATTTAGCCCGTGGGCTATTTTTCCATGTTTTTTCCAAAAAACGATTCGCCAATTTGCATTTTTTGAAGCCCCATTTCATCCAATTTTGATGGGGTAAGCTTTTTTCACTCTAAAAGTCACCAAATTATTATATAAACTATATAAAATACTTAGAAATTGAAATCATTTTAGAAACATATCACCAAATATTTTATAGTTGACATTTTAAGAATTGGTAAGATTCGCCAAGGTTTATCCACTTTTAAATAAGTATGGGTCCTTAAAATTATCCGTGTCATTCACAAAATAAACAAGTAAATTTTGTTTTATTTTTTCTCTTTGCCTTAAATTTAAAAATACTAATGTTATTTTTCTAACTAGAATTGATATAGGTTATATGAAATTTCTTTTGATTGTTCCTTCCCCTCATACTATACAAAAATTCCCTCTATCTATTACTTTCACTTCACAATGGTAGAAGTTGAAAATGCAATGTCCATAGAAGTAATGATTGAGGCTACTTTTCTATTGATAATGGACTTAACCTCTATGTGAGATATTGTGTGCATTCCCTCCTCTCATACTACACACAAATTCTCCTAATTTACTACTATTTTACAATGGTAGACATTGAAAACACAATGTCCCTAAACACAATGGTAATTTAGATAAAAACCCGATTTTTTTGAAGCTTACAAAGCCTCTAACAAATATAATCACATTATTTGGCCAAGTATTAAACCATGGAACCTCCAATCCCTCCATGAATATTTTTTGTAAAATAGAGGTAGGAGGAGAGGAGAATTCAATTATGAATAAATAGCCATGAATTAAAATTTTTGTGGAGAAATGTACCTCAGGGAACAAGAAATTATAACTCCCTATTTTGGTTAAAGGTGCATCTATTAAGAGCAATTCAAACTATACAATTAAATCCTAGAATAAGCTTAGCTTAAGATATTTTAAGCATGTAAAATTTAACCTTGCATTAGTTGAAAATAAGTCACTTGTGAAGAGAGTATAATGCTATGTAATAGTTAAGAAAAAGGAAAACAAACCAAAAGCATAGAGATATGAAGGACAAACTCAAAACTAAACACAACAACCTTAAAAGAATTCAAAGTGTTGGCTAAAATTGAATTCAAAGCACTAACTAGTGGAACACATAAACCCCAAATACTACTAAAAATCAAAATTAATCTAGGGCATGAAAAGTATGAAAATTAAAACCAAACACAAGCACAAAGACTAGAATTTAACACTAGGACAAAGGAAAATAAATGACTCCTTATTATTGACTTCAAAGAACCATGCAACAAGAACCCTCCAAGCATCTCCACATTACAACAATGCACTACAACCTTCACCATACTACAAACAATTCAACTCCAAACCAAATATCATGGAAGTAAGGTTAAGTTACACCACAAGTAAAGAGAAGCAGAGAGCTCCAACAAATGGTCAAGAAGAGGTGAACAAAGCAAAAGTTGAGATATTTGAAGGACATGCCCAAACACAAAATTGAACACAACATCCTTAAAACAAATTGAAAATGTTGACCCCATTGAATTTAATGCATTAAGTACCAATACCCCAATGACCATGAATGTGAAGAGAAGGAGACACCCTCCTCTTCAATGCAACCAACATTAGCACAACTACCACCCGTAAGAGACCCCATCACATACTAGTCAAAGCTAAAGAAATAATAGCCATGTGCAAGAAAAGAAATGCTAGTATAATTTAAAACATAAGAATAACAATGGTACACACAAAATATGTAAATATTTTCCCTAGAGAACCTTAATAGGAATTAACCATGGTAATTGAAAGCTAGATACCTCTCTCTATCACATTGTCTTAACTTTATTGTTAAAATAGAACACTTGGGTATACTGAAGCATCCAAAATTTGTTAACCTAGATTAGATTATAACTCTAATTCCTTGGAAATAATTAGTTTATAATGGGTTGAAAATCTATTGGCTAAAAAAATACAAAATTGACCCAAAATTTTCTTTCGGTAGCTCCAATGCTGCACCCTTCAACTTGGGGGTGTTCATACTAAACCCCCTTTTCACTCGGGTGATACTAAGTCTACCTACAAAGAGTACAACACATGTCCAAAAGATTTGAAGGAAACATAAAAAAAAGTCATGAGAGGTGGTATTTTTTAACTTGATATAACATCCTCAAAACCTCGCATTGTTGATACCATATGTGCCATTGAAATTTTGAAGGGGTAATATATATCACAGTGGGATAAGGGGCACAAACAACCCTTTTGGTTTTTCTAGTAGGTTTTTGCTATGAATCTCAAACGTTCAGTACGAACAATAAAAATTTATAACTTTATCTTCTTCAAACTATAATTTAAAGGATTTATAAGCAATTTAAATTAACATTGATCATTCAAATTACAATTTAACCAACATAAATTACAATGTGAACATTTCATGATTTGTTAAATTTACCTTACCAAAAATGAAATGATTCAAGAGTCTAAAATGTAAACTCCTAATATACTATTCATTAATTAAATATAATTTAAAACTTAAAAAAAAAATACTTATTTATATTATCAATAATCATAATTATTTTACATTACCTCTATAATAAGAAGAGTAGCTCAATTACATGCCCAACATATCACTTACAAGAAATTGAAAGTGGGTGGGGGGAGAATATCAATTAGTACTCACAACCACACAAGTTATATCCAATGGATTGTCTTGCTAACATATTATTCATTAATTAAATAAAAATTTTAAAAAAAAAAACATTTTTATGATGTATTTTGTCTAATTTATTCATTTTATTCTAGACAATCATGCCTTTTATAATGGCCAATTTCATAAGAATTTAAAATTTATTTTTTTGTATTTTATCTTCTTTTTCTTTTTTTTAAGATGGAAACACTTATTTTATTTGTTTGTATTTAAATTTTAAATTGGTATTGAGGACAAACATCACAGACAACTTAAAAACTAAACTATATGAAATAATACAATAATGGTATGTAAAGAGCATACTTTCTAATTTTTTTATTTAATTCCAAATTAAATTATAATATTAAATAAATCTCACTACTTTCATACACAAACTTCAAACATAATTGATCGAGTAAGTCACTCTCGAATTGATAGAGTGGGTCACTCTCGAATTAAGAATTGAGAAATCAATGTAACTATCTTAGGTTAGCTCAACCTACCATTCATAATTCCTATTTTCAAATAAAGCATACGAACTTATAAGATATAAGACTAAATCATTGTTATGGATTCTATGCCTTTAAAGTGAAGAAAATAAAAACCAATGAAATTATTCCTATAATTTCAATCACATTTCATAATTTCAATTTCCAAATAATTCATAGGAGCTCATGTGACTATAGAACTCAAGTCATGGGTAATGGGTACTATGCCCTTGTGTCATTTCATAATTTCAATTTCCAAATAAATCATAAGAGCTCATGAGACTATAGAACTCAAGTCATTGTCATGGGTAATGGGTACTATGCCCTTATGTCGTTAAAGTAAAGAAAAGAAAACTCAAGTCATTCTTATGGGTACTATGCCTTTATGTCTTTAAAGAAAAAAAATAAAAGTAACCAATGGAATTATTCCGGGTAATCCCAACCTACCATTCATAATTCCAATTTCCAAATAAACCATCAGAGCTCTCTTGTAGGAATCAAGTCATTGTTTTTGGTACCATGCCTTGTCTTCTCTTTTCTGGTTCTATCCCATCGTCACAACTTAGTAGTAATAAACGTGTTACATATTATCCCATCGTCACTACTTAGTAGTAATCAAAGTAATAAACGTGTTACATATTATCATCATGTAAGGAAAGATTCCTCACGTAAGTTACCAGGCTACGTAAATGCAGGTATCCAATTAAGGAGAAACACCTGGTCACAAACGTTTATCTCATGAATTCGACAAAAGAGAATCACATGGTTACAGACTTTTATTGATTTCCACATGGTTGATCGTGGCAGAGCTCTCAGCAATTTAATATCAATGGAGTGATTCAGTTGTGATGGCTTCTATAGTATAAGTAAGGGTAACTAGGCCCTGCTTCTGCACTAGGTCATCTAATTACCTAAATTTCCTTCCCACCATGTCTAAAGAAGAGGTTGATGCATCTGCTCCTTGTGTTGGAAATCTCAACATCCATGCATCAGAGCTACAGTAATCACACCAACAGAATCGCTGAATCTCTTGCAATCTGTCTGTTTGAGAGTACTCTGAAATTATGATCTGTTTTTTCACAATAGTCTGAAAATGTAAATGTTTTTCTTGCCTTGTAGAATTATATGTTTTGAACTAGAACAGCCCATGATGATTTTGAGCTGGTGTTATGTAAGATTATTGAAAGTCTTTTTCAACGTTTTTTCTCTCTTTTTTCAGCTCTGGTTGCATAGATCCATCAAAGATTTTGTGTGAGGGAATCGATCATCTTGGATGACTAGATTGTATCATCAAAATCTAAAATGATGAATTTTAGCAAAGAAAGACAATTTTGAGAAGGGTAAAACTGTTGATTCATTTATATTGATACCTGTTAATATTTTAGAATTTGGGATGGACTACTATCTATATTTTTTCTCGATTCTAAAATGACTGTAATGTGATGTGTTAAAATATTTAGAAAATCAGTATTGTAACAAATAAATATTCTAATATGATGTGGGTTTATATAGTATTAATATTTTAAAAATTGTTCAATCTTAGGTTTTACCATAAAGTTTATGAAATTTTATTTTTATTTTTAGTTAAGTTGTTACTCAAACTTCACACCCATATAAAATATCATTAATAACTAAAGTCACAAAAATAAATTTATAGAAAACTAAATTTTGTATTGTGTTATTAATCATTAATAAAAAAACCTAACAAATGTGAATTAATTATTAATTAAAGATTGTACAACCTCTCTAGGCTGGGGTACCCGTATACCTTAAGTCATCTCATCTTGCTTTGATCTCGTAATGATATTGATTACTGGATATTGTGGGAAGGGGCGTAGCGGAAAGTTTACCAAAACAAATAAACACACAGCAAAACAATATTAACACTCAACACTACAGAGCAGCCATTGATGGAATACGATAGGGGCCAAACTGCCCATAAAACTCCTATATTCCATTAACATGAATATATATTTATACATTGTGAAATTTGGCGAACTTTCTTGAAGAGATCTGGAAACATCTACAGATAGGCTTTTCTTAGAAGCTAGGTAGCATTTAACTCTATCAACTAATACACCGTATACATCACGTGATCACACTGCTCTAGGTGAACTCACTGCTCAAGGAATGAGGTGGCTGTTGGAAATTAATTCCAACACTCCCCCATTAATTTCAACAGCCATATTACAACACACAATTTACAAAAATATGGCTTGCTGGTGTAAAGTCTTAGCTAGGCTTCTTACAAGTAGTTACAATAAAAACACTTCAATTTTTTTTTCTTCAATGTTGCTACTGGAAACTTCATCATCAGAATGCTCTCATGTCTTGTAGAGTCTTAAGGCGGATCTGCTACTGCAGATAGAAGATTCTTTCTCAACTGCATACTGAATACTGAAGGCGGAGGCTCACTCTATGCTCTTCCTTCCCCACAGGTGGCAGACTTCAGCAAACCACACAACAATGGCGGAGGATCACACAACGAGTACAAGGCTACAACCTTTCAACAAACGCATTCATTCATCAATAGCATTGATTGTTCGACATTCAGCAAGCATCGAATTCATCCAAGAGTGGCTTCAGCCAACAACAACACTTCAAATTACTAAGGCATATGACATTGCTACAGTAAATTCGAAACAACAGGAAAAACTACAAAATTTCTTTGACATTTTCTTCATCGAAATACCAAGTCATTTTCTTTTTCATTTTCCAGCAGTGCACAACTTTGAACCAGTTATGTTCTGGATTCTTAATGAATTTCATCTTGACTTTCTTCTTCTTGTTTATGCTGCATGGCAGCTTCAATACTCCAACTTTTGAAATTTTAGGACTGTAATCAACATCTGCACATATAAACAAAGTTAAAACTTTAAATAAAGCAGGATTTTCTTCAATTTTCTGCTCTCTGGCAGTAGCTTGCACTCTGGAAGCTTGCACTGCTACACTTGCAACCTCCATGGTTGCATTCTTCTCAACTGTCATATAGACTTCAACCACTGCAACAAGGGGGCAATCTTCAGCAACAAAGCAATCAGCATTATCAACAGCTTCTTCATCAATTGCAACAGCAATTGGAATTTCATTCACTGGGTCTTCATGTCCCAGCAAATTAACATTGCCACTAAGCAAACTATTTATCAACCTTATTTCTATCTCGAGTAAAATTCGCTCTTCTGGAGTGAAGTTCTCTTCATTGTACTGCGGTTCAGCCTCAATTTCATCTTCACACTGTATAGCAGTGTCAACAGAGTTGCTTCTCTCAACATATGTTGGCTTTTCACAACTGCATTTCTTCTCACAGAGTTTAGATGCCAAAATCGTATCCATATGTTCCATTTTAAAACTTTCAGACCTTTTGGACAAACCCTTTTCAAGGTTTTCTTTCACCCTTTTAACTCCAATTCTTTCAATAGGTGAGGTCAGCTGGACTTCCTACTTGACTGTAGGGAGTAGACTCAAAATTTTAAAACTTTAAACAGTCTTCAGACTTACACTCAGAGCTTCAGCTCGTTAAGGGTTCTTCAAAACAATCTCCTTGAGATTCACACACATAGCCACAATTGTTAATTATAGAGCTTCTGCTCAACTTTAGACTATGGCCTTCACAATTTTCATCCCCGGCTTCACACACAGGAATTGTGCCTCTCAACTCACTTGAGGAGATCTGTGGCAACTGCTCACGGGATAAACAACAGCTCGACAAATGGGAGCTCAGGCCTTCCTGCTCGACCAATACTCTATGGGAGCGAAAAAATTCAACAGAAACAAAAACAGAAATTTCTTCTTACCTTTGCCAGGGCTGGGGATTCAATCCACCAGAGATAGAACTCAACGAGTGGGCGACTAGCCGACTGGGCTTCAGGCATAAATCGACTTATTCCATGGGCTATGCCCCTTCAACCAACCACTCGCCCTTTAGTGCAAACGGCTCGGTACTTCAAGATCTCACGGCTCTTTACTAACTATGGTCAACCTCTCCTCTTCCAAGGACATGACCAGCGACTAGAACTCCAAGAACGTGGAGAAGAAGCATCCAACTTCTCAGCACTAGCAGGTTTCAAGCGGCTCCTTCAAATTGAACCACAATGGGCTTTGGCCCTCTCCTGCTCCATCTTATGGGTTATCCTCTTACCCAAGTCACAACCAACCTCGAACGACTTAACAAAAAACAAACATTGACTTGGGCACCCTCTTCAACTTTTGGTCTCTACACAGATAGGGTCGCTGACACATAGGGTTGGGTAATAGCTCTTTAATCCACCACACAATCAACTATCCATAGGAGTATTCACCCGAGGCTCAACACACAGCCATGCCTTACACACTGATAACAACACTCACCCAAGTTGCAACGCTTGTCAATCAATGTGAGAGAGAGCGGCAGCTACAAACTTTAGAAAAAATAAACTTGCTAGCAGATAATACTGAGAGCTTAGGAGCTCTACCATTCTCTACACCAAACAATTATAGCTCCTGTCGCCAGAACACAAGAGAAATTCATGACGGCTGAGGGAGCCCAGCTTCATAGTTGGTGGGAGTTCACACTCATTCCAGCGGAATAGGATCTCAACAATGGCGGCTGCTTCTATCTGGCAGTGGCAAGATCTCCCAAACGACAACTCTTTCATACGCAGAGCACCGGGAATGCAGACAGGACTGAGAATTTGGCTCTTCTACATTATTCAGTCCAGTATAGAAGAGCAAGCGGGCATATATGCACTCTCTTTCAGTGCAAAACTCAAACACAAACTCAAACAATGCACTCTTTGTCTCACTGGAACTGAAGCTCGATTTTCTGAAAACCGAAAAACAAATTTGGCTCTCACTGAGAGCACAAGCTCAGAGCACAATTACCAGCTCACATAGCTCAACATATGAACCATCTTCACATCCCTCACAAAATGCAGCTATATGGTTCAGAATGGTTGGCGCCAAGACATCACCCGAGAAGACTCAATGCGCAGGGGGATACGAGCTTACAAGCTCTGATATTTCTTACATGCAAGGGTGTGAGCATACAACAAAGAGACTAGTGGGCGGAGGAAAAAAATCGGCTCTGATACCAATTGTTGGAAGGGGCGTAGTGGAAAGTTTACCAAAACAAATAAACACACAGCAAAACAGTATTAACACTCAACACTACAGAGCAGCCATTGATGGAATATGATAGGGGCCAAACTGCCCATAAAACTCCTATATTCCATTAACATGAATATATATTTATACATTGTGAAATTTGGCGAACTTTCTCGAAGAGATCTGGAAACATCTACAAATAGGCTTTTCTTAGAAGCTAGATAGCATTTGACTCTATCAACTAATACACCGTATACATCACGTGATCACATTGCTCTAGGTGAACTCACTGCTCAAGGAATGAGGTGGCTGTTGGAAATTAATTCCAACAGATATTTCTGGTTTCTCATTTTCTAGATATATTATTAATTGACGAACTCTCTGCCCTTGGTTCCTCTTCGACCTGGAACCTCTCCATTTTTTCATCCTTCAAAGGGACTCGGGACAGGGACTTTTTATTTATTTCTATGAGTTGCTCTGAGGATTGAGTAGATCTATTCTGGCAACTAGGAGATCTGAAAGTCTTCAGGGCATTTAGATTGGAAAGCCACGAATATAAAAAACAATCAACTAGGAGAACTGAAAGTCTTCAGGACATTTAGATTGGAAAGCCACGAATATAAAAAACAATCAAGATGAAGATCGTTAGATTGCAATGGGTTTGTTTTATTTGTCTTATTTAGTCAATGTTTAGCTCATATATAAGTAACAGGTAGTGATAAATTATTTATTTAGTTCATGGTAAGAAGTAGTGATAGATAACTCATTTAATTAAAGAAGATAATATGTAGTTGAGATATAAATAACATGTGATTACAACTAAGCATGAAGAATAAGTAACAAATAAGTTGTTCATGACACAGCTTAACTTGTGATCTATTGATATTCACCTACCAAATTAAATGATTGTACTAATACACATTTTAAACCAAATAACATTGATCTTGAAATTTTAAATGCGCTAAGAATTTTCGGTTAAGGTCCCTGGAAAACAGCAACAAAGGAACTTCGAATGTTGTGGGAGACTGCTGTACTTGATATGCAGAATCTGGTCCAAGCTTTGAAAGGTCTCTTTGGTCGGTGGCTGTGCTTCAAATACAGAATAGGCCAATGGATGTGCTTCACATGCAGAATCCGATCCAAGCTTAGAATTCGATCTAAGATTTTAAAAGTCTGCTTCATGGATGGCTTATAAATGTTCAACCGCCATAGATTAAGTTATATATGCATTTTACTATACATAATGAAGTGTACTGAAGTGCATATCCATCTGTTTTTTATCATGTATATGTCTTTTATGTCTGAAGATCGATATTGGTATATGAGATCATAATAACCAGGCGGCAGGCTTCAGTAGGCCCCTGTTGAAAGTTTCTGACCAATTATCATTGAATACAGATTGAAGGGCAAGATCGCAATAATAACAGGCGGGGCAGCGGGCATCGGAGAAGCCATCGTTCGGTTCTTCACAAAGCATGGAGCCAAAGTCATCATAGCAGACATTGCAGACGAAGCCGGCAGAAAGCTCGCCGAATCCCTTTCTCCTTCCGCAATTTACGTGCACTGCGACGTGAGCGAAGAACAAGACATGAGTGCAGCAGTGGATTTGGCCATGGAGAAACACAGTCAACTCGACATCAGGTGTAACAACGCGGGAATTGATGATTTCCTTGCTGTTAAAAGCGTAGTAGCTGAGTACGATATGGAGCAATTCGATCGAGTGATGAAGGTAAATGTAAGAGGAACAATGCTGGGCATTAAGCACGCGGCCCGCGTGATGATCCCGCGGAAGAAGGGCTGCATAATCTCTACTGCCAGCACTGCAAGTATCATAGGAGGAGCTACCCCACACGCATACACGGCCTCGAAGCATGCAATCATAGGAACGGCGCAGCGGAGCTTGGCAAATACGGCATCAGAGTGAACGCTGTCTCTCCTTATGGCTTGGCCACGGCTCTTACAGTTCAGTACTTAAAACAAGGGGGTGCCTCCTCACCTGCTTCAGAACTAGAGGATAAGGCCGCTGTGGAGGCCTTCTGCAACAGTGCTGCCAACTTAGAGGGAACGACTCTTAAAGTTGAGGATGTTGCGGAGGCAGGTCTGTATTTGGCAAGCGATGAGGCTAAATATGTTAGCGGGCATAACCTTGTCGTGGATGGAGGATTCAGTGTTGTTAACCACTCCTGGAGGCTCTACCGATGATGCTTTAATGAAGTTGGGTCAAAATCACAATCCAACAATAAAAGTAATTTGAGTTCACCTTAGGAACCGCATCAGAATCACAGTACTACAATATATATATAATTTCAAAGTTAGGAAATAATTGTTTGATAATGTTTTTTTATTTACTTGATGATGATGGTGGTTAAGTTTTATTGAAATTAATTTTGGTCGAAAGACAATTATTTGATTTGTTTTAGAATTTGTTTTTATGCTTAAAAACTTAGAAAAAAATGTTTTTAATTTACTATTGATATGTTAAAAAGTTAGAGAAATATATATTGTAGTAAAGATTATGAAAGTACTATCTGGATAACTCTTAAGTCATACATGGATAAGAAAAGAATGTTCCTAATTTATCATTGACATGTTAGAAAGTTAGAGAGATATGTATTGTAGCAAGATTATGAAAGTGCTATCTGGATAACTCATAACTCATGCATGGATAACAGGTAGTGGTAGAAAACCCATTTAACTAAAAAAAGTAACCAGTAGAAGGTGATGGGTAGCAAGCAACCCATTTAACTAAAGAAGGTAACAAGTAGTTAAGGCATAGATAACAATTGATTACAACTAAGCATGGAGAACAAATAATAGATAACTTCTTAATGACAATTAACTTATAAATATAGGGAGAGCACTCTATAGATATATAGAAAACCACTCTTGCTCTAATAACTAGCACAACCACTTATAGATCACAAATTAAGTGTCACAAATAAATAATGAATTATCTATTACTTGTGTGCCATAAAAACCCTTATCCATACATTAGCTGAAAAAAAAATACAATTTTTACTATCTTAAAATTATCAAAATAAAAATGCCACTTCTACCATCCTGAGCGACATGTCCTATTTACAGAAGCGAGCAACAAGTTTTTAGCCTACTAACATCAACGCAAAAGAAAAGTAATTGAAATGGAGAGGGGTGAATAGCCAATTAATATTCAGTAGCATTTTTGGAGTGGTTTAATAATAGTTTTAGATATATTTCAACTTACAGACGTTGTATCATTTTACAGAAATAAAACTTGGTCATTTTTTTATAATAAGTTGGCGATGACTTGTGAATAATGGAGCATATTTTATTCTTGTTTATTGTTATTGTGTTTTGGACTGCAAATTCTTAGCAAAGTAAAGGTAGTCATATGATTACAAGTTTTTAGTTTAACAAAAACAGTTTAAATTTTTATTTAAGATTGATTGAAATTGTTGTTTTAACTAAGATTTATGTTACTAGAAACTAATAAAAGTGGAGTTTGGAGGTTTTGCATATAAAAAGTTAAAATGAAAAATAATAATAATAATAAAAAAAATAAAATAAAAAAGTTAAAGATAATAAAAATACTAATTGTTAACTTAATTTCTACTTAAAAAATTTAAAGACTTAACAATCCCTAAAATATCATTAAAATATTTTTCTTTATAATACCACATAATAGAAATCAAAAGCTGTTCTCAACCCAAAATTTAACCTAAAAACATATAAACAGAAATATTTTTCTTTATTATCATAATATCACTTAATAAAAATCTAAAGCTGTTCTCAACCCAAAATTTAACCTAAAAACATCTAACCAGTGACTCTTTAATTTGTGAAAATTGTAACTATAGGCTTTCAAAACGTCTAAGTGAAAAGATTGTTAAAATTGCAATTGCGTGATTCAATTCAAAATTGTATCTAGAATTTTTCTTAACAATGCAACTGAAGTTCCATTTTAGATATCATTAGCACATTTTAAAAATAGAAACTTCCATGAAACTGTGCTCAAAATTCCAGAAACTGTCTAAGAATTTCAACTTTACATTAGGGTGGAATTTCAACTTTTGTGGGACTAGTCGTGGACTAGTCTAAATGTCAATTAATTTCATATTTTTAACTGCAATTTTATCATCATAATTTTGCTCAAAATTGTACTTTGAAAACAATAAAATTAATGTCAAGATTTGAGATCATTAAAATTGTTCTCTGAAAACTGAAAATTTTCTAACTATTTTTATTAATTTAAATTTAAAAAAGTTTACACATTGTAAAAAAAATTAAGACATTTCACTGTCTCACACATTAAACATTTTTTTTTTACAGATTTAAAAAAACTTCTTGCTATTCAAGGGATGAATCAAAGAAATTACAATAAAGTTAAATAAGGCCCATGACAACCGATAAGCCAGTCAATACATATGATCTGTTCCTGACATGAAACATGCTACATTAGGCCGTAAATACAATTAGTTCTAATTGTTAGTATGACTAATGGACAGTTAAATCTAAACCCCACTAGGAAAAAGAAGCTAATCCAAAAATTACCCCAACCAACAGAAAAATGATCAATAAAATCTCAGCCAAGAATCTTCGATGAAAATACTGTCCTAGAAACCACTGATATGTGCCCAACCATCATCAAGACTAAGTCCTGCTTTGAAAAGAGAATCAGCTCTCTCACACATTAAAGATTCACTGTAATAAAGATCCACTGTAATAAACTATTGTGTGAGTTATATATTTAACGCTACGTCTCATTACTTAAATAATACGTTCCGGTTAAAAAAAATCTATTAACTTTTTTTTTTAATTCAATAATTTATAAAATATATATAAATACTATGCCTTGTAGTAAGTTTACTCTTCTATAATTTATAGATTTGTAATAGTATAATATTTTTAAAAATTAGGTGTAGTAAATTTTTTAAGTTTACTTGGTACCAGGCTTGATTCAAGTATGAAGAATTATATTTTTTATTGATTAATATTTACTAAATATTGTAGTTTTCGATAGGTGAAATTGATATTTTTAAGATTTAATATTTTCAAAAATATTTATTACAATTGGGTTGTGTAATATTAATATTTAAAATTTGCATTTTTATTATTAATAAAAAAATATTTCTTTCCAAATTTAAGGGAAAAATGAATTAATTCTTTTATATTTAAGTTAGAATATTTATTAAAAAAATGCAGATCTTAATTTAATATTAAATTCACAAAATAAATTTAAAAAAAAATATAGATTTGTGAGTATATATGTAGATTAGAAAAAACTCTTATGAGTTTCATAGCCAAATAGGGAGTTGGTCTATTCCTAAAACTCTATGGGTGGAAAGGGTTTGTTATCTTTAGAGCTGAGTTTCATAGTATTTGCTACAATACAAACCTTTCTAACCTCCTAACTTGCCAAAAATATAGTGAGCTCGGAAAGCTTCTCGCCAATCCTTTTGAACATAGGAACAAAGTTTTAAAACAAACCAAGTAATACCCTTCTTAAGGTCCTATAGACCAAAGTTGTTCTCAGTGGAGGTTAATCATTATCATCATCATGAGCAGCAACAACACTTGAAAAATACATAATGTAAAGAGATTTTATTTTACAACATTTATATAGTTATCTTACTCTAACTAGACTAGATATCTTGTGAAACAAATAAACAAATACTACTGATGATTATGATGATGATGATCATAGTTAGCGCCCACTGAGATCAACTTAAAGGTCTATTGGACCTTAAGAAATTACTTTGTTTGTTGTAACAAATTATTCATATGCTCAAAAAACTTAGAAAGAAGCGTACCGACATGGCCATAGTTTTGACAACTTAGTAGATTTGAGAGGTTAGTATTATAATAAAGATTGGGAAATTGTGATTTAATGTCATTGTACACAGGGAACTCTAAGAGAAAGTGACTTTCATCATCAACTCTCTTGGTCTCACAAAGATGGAAACTCCTATCCTACCACATCGTTTTAGGAATTGTCTAGCACCATGTTTCACTACGAAGCTTATGATAATTCGTTCTTATTTTGGTTATGTTAGTTTTTTTTCTTTAAGCTAGTTAAAATAGAGAGACACTTTTGATCTTCTAGATTAGGGTTAATAACCACCTTGTAGTATGTTAGCTTCTTTTTAACCTCTAAATCCTTTTTGACCCACATTTTCTATTTAAACTTAAATGTAATAGTATTTTTAATGTTATTGATATTTTGCAAAGGATTTAATACTATTTTACAACCAAATGATGGATGACCAGTAATAATTAAGGAATAATGGTAGTTTGTCTTTTTTGTTGGTAATTAAAAATTCTTGAGTTGTGCGTTGCCATCCCTTGAGTTGTTGAAGTGTTCCTTTCAAGGATGGGCGATGGTCTCCTAGACTATGCCCTTGAAGTCTATATCATTTCCTCCATGTTTAAGTAAAACTGCTCCCCACTTTCTCCATTGGATGATAGATATCTCTATATGAAGAGTCGATAGAAATCCAAGAAGTAGTAGATGGTAATTGGCCTTCACTACCCACTTGATATCAAGTGTAATGTTGATGACATGTATGCCTAGCGCACAGATCTAGTAAGGTGTCTTGCTCCAAGGGTTGTTGGCACTCTAGAATGTGATACACTAGACATGAGAGATACTCCAAGACATCAATTTAAGCATAGAGTGAATTGTTTCCATAAATTTAACGTTACAAGAATGAATTGTTTCCATAAATTTGGGATTCAAATGGTTGAGAATGGCTCTTCTAGGGTTTTGGTTTTGGGTGGTTGGTAGGTTTTACTAGTTGTGGTGGTCATTGAACTATGGATTTGCTGCAGACTTGGAGTCCACCATTCAAATTGAATGGATTAGTACCAACCAAGTCAAAAAAGTGGGATTCTTCGTTTACTCTGCAGTAGTTTTCTCATGTTCTATCTAACCCTAGATACCAGGTTTTGACTTGGTTTTTTTCCTGGCAGTTTTTGGACTACGGATGGAATAGATTCCATTCCAGTACATTATTAATCTTCCTATTCTTGAATGTTGGTGATGGCGTGGTCCAAGACCATGTGCTCGTCTCGGCAGATGTCGCGAAGGAAGGCATCATTGGATTTCTTCCCTACTACTACACCTTCCCGAGTTAGGGTTAACCCACTATGCGAGGTATTATACTGCTCCCCAATTCCTAAGGGTAAAGATGGTGAGGGGTGTAATACACCAGGATTTAATAAATCTATTATTAAATAAATTTCTGAATATTGTTAAGCATTTTAATTTTTATATATTTTTGACAAGAAGTCAAAAATAAAACAATGTAATGGATTATTATTTTATTTATAAAAAAATACTGAAAGGGGGGATAGAAATGAAATAGTTGTTATGTGAGTGATTGTTGGCCCACAAGAGGAAAAGGCCAAGTGGTTGAAGCTGTTGAGTGAGAACTCAAGATGCAAGAGGCATCTTTCCCAAAATCAGGTTAGAACTCTTAGTTGAGTGCTAAAGAGCAGGAGGCTCATAAATGACCAAGTCCTAGGAAAAATACTATATAACAGTATGTCCATAAGCAGCAAGAGGCTAGCGTTGGATGGGGATTTAATCTGATAATGCAAGAGATGGTGCATTAAGGATTTTTTCTCTTGTGGTCCAACGATCAGGATCGAGGGTTCTGGAGCAAGTGAGACTTGGATGCTCTAGGAGTTGGTTGGGAGGAACGACTATTTCATTTTTGTTTTCCAGACGGTAGTGCCAGGTTTCTTGTTCTGTTTTCCCTACTAGTTCAAATTAATTATAGTAGAAGTTTATTTTATGTTTCACATCTAACTCCTGGCAGAGCTTTTTACTATGCATTTAGATAGACTATAAATTTGTTTATGTTTCAGTACCAGTATATCACACAGGGTATTTAGATATAAAATAAATTATAGTTAGCATTTTTAAACTGTTTCTAAAACAAGCCCTGTTTTCCAATACAATACTAAATATATTTAGAACATAGTTAAATTTATGTTATAACTACCATATGATCGTTTAAACTAGGTAAGGTATTCAAAGTTAGTATTTTTATATTGTTTTTCTTCAAAAACAAGAACCTCTGTCGAATCGAGATCTATATCTCCTAGTCTGTCTCGAATTCAAATAAACCGTAGTATTCATATTTTTGGCTTTTAGATGATTATAGATTATTCTTGTATAAATTTAAAAAAAACTCTGTTTAGACTCAAATATCCTTCCCATCTTTAAAGATTCAAAATATAGGTAATATTATCAATCTAGATCGAATCTTACTATAGTTCTGAGGCAAGTATTTTTCCTGACAAAACTATATCTAAAATCCTAGGATAGCTAGTAAAAATTATTTCTAAATAAGCTCTAAACTAGTTTAAGGTCAATAAAAAGACAGAATTGAAATATCTTTTTCCTTTTCTTATAATGTGTTTAAACATAGTATGATCGCAATAACCGAAGTAAGTGATTGGAACTGTCAAACCCTTCATATCTATGTAAAAGTAATAAACGAAGATTGCTTGATCAGAGAGCTGAAAGGCCTCTGTTAAATAACCTTAATCTTTTTCGTTTTCATCAATCCTGTGTAGATCAATGCCATGGTTGGGAGGATATTAACTTAATCAAGTATTATAAATGTTTTGGGTTTATAACTGTGCAAATTGTGTTACCTCTAACGAAAACCCAAAAAGAAAAAAATACCATCTTTCCCATAAAATAGTATTAGATCAAGTGTCTAACTGGTGTTTTGGAATTGCAGTGTTAATGGATTAACAAGAAAACTATATATATAAGAGATAACTGTAAAAGAAGGAGATCCTACATATTTAAGAATGGTAATAATCCTTTAAAACATGACAATCAAAGTCTTTACTTATATTGCTTATTTTATGTTATAAATGGAATCATAGATCACAGTTTGACAAATCTAAACCTTTGAAAAATAGTTTCGAAAGAAGATTTATGTACATTATAAACCCTTGACTTTACGATAAACTCATTTGGAGAATTCTCACTATAAGTTATAGATATTTATACATAGTGAATAGAGAAACATAATTCCGGCATACTGGTGACCAGAAGCCTTCTTAATAGATATTTTAACTATTCAATAAATCTCAGAGTAAACCATCCCAGATGGCATCCTACTTTAATTTCCAGCTCAGAAATCGATCATCTTTAAACATTCGAGCTAAGGAAATAGAGATGGCATTATGCCTTTAACCCGTAGGTTACAAACCCTAAAGGAAGACCATTTGAAGGTCAACTTATCTTTTGGATGCGAAGGTTGAACCCCTTCCCATACGTTACAAACCCTAAAGGAATACCATTTGAAGGTCAACTTATATTTTGGCTATGAAGGTTGAACCCCTTCTCACTTCAGCGATCGCCAAAGGATCACCTGCCATAAGAAAACAACTTAATAAGTAGTCGGTTTTTCTTTTGTAAATGTTAAAAAATTTTAGTGAGTAGGGGTTTATTTATCCTTCCTTACCTTGGCGTCTGAAGACACGGGCTCGAGAGGAGGTGACCCTGTCGGTGCCCTCCAACTGCAAACAGTAAACCAAAGTCAGACGGAAACCACTTATTTTTGTAAACAAGAAGTTAAATGTCTACTTTTATAGTCCTCACTTGAATATTTTTGCAGTAAGAGCCAGGGGTCAGCTCCTCTCGGCACCCTTATCACTCCAACCACCTGCAAGTTAGAATTGAATGTTAAAACCCTGGTTTCAAATAATGTACATTGCACTATAACTTACAGCTGGTTCAAGTTAAAACTTGTTCTTACCATTTTCATGGAGGCTCGAGACCTTCTTAACACCTACGCTTTAGCTTACTGCAACGAGCAACTCTGGAGGTGTGGAGGCCTTAGGTTTGTTAGAGACCTCGCCAAAAACTCTCAAAAATAATTTCCATTAACCACATGTGTTTCTTACACCTTCAACTCCCAAAAAAAAATGCAATGAATTTTACAGAGCTTTTGCTTTCAGAGCTCCCAGACAAGCTAGTTGTGCAATAATGAAGTTTTTCATACAACCTCTCGATGTATTAAACCCTTATGAAAACCTTAGTATCCGTCTGTCCAAATGGACGGTTGTGATAGCACCACAACGTAGCCATAAAGGCCTGATTACGCTGTCAACTCGCAACCAGGGTGGCTCTTAAAAGCTCCAGGTTTATATCGGTACAAACATTTAACCATCGCAACCAACCAGTCTTTTCAAGTGATGTAAAAACATAACCCTGTTCCTTTAACTTGACTATGTAAAACCCATGGTCCCTTTTTACATCAACCAATAAAATTAATAAGGCACATAACATGGTATGATAACATTATACCTTGGGTAAGAATGTTATCACGAGTCCTTTTATAGCCTCTTTGCATTCCAAGGGTGGAAATAAGACTATTGCCGTAGTCTCCATACTAATTACCACATATGACTAAGAGTTAAAACACGAAGTTACGAAAAGAATCAAGATCAAGACTTAACTATAGGATTAGTAAATTAATTTGATAAGGTTGTAAACATCACCTTGGTTATGACGACAACACGCCACATGGAGCATAGCTTACCTACCAAAGGTAGTTATAAGAATGGTAACGAACCCTCCATTGCAGTAACAAATTTACCTTGTACCATGTCTATGTTTTCTAGTAACATAGCATTGTTAACATAATTATGATGCAGAATTATTTAAATGCACAAACGATGAAATATGATATTATGTTTATTTGTATATTTCGCAAATGAATTTTTTATTTTATTTTATGAATTTTTGGGTTCATGACAAGGGGCCTATTTTAAACTCTCCAGTTTTGGGGTCTAAAAATAAGCAAGAAGGGTTGTCTTCTCTTGTGTACAAAAATTAGGGGGCCTTTGCCAAGAAACGCTGAAAAATTTAAGTCTAAGAAGGAAAAAAAGGAGAGGGCTCTTTGTGTTATGGGAAAATACATCACTATGGATATGGTCCAGAACATGTCCTCCAGTTCCCTTGTTGGTAAATTTGAGTACTCTAGAATGCCGAGATGGGATATTATTGATTGGATTACTAGGGTTTGAAAACCCTTAATCCACTATGTTCTGCGGGTCATCATGCTTGTTAACGGTTGGGTCTTCTTCCATTTTCTTACTGAGTACACACTACAGGTTATTCTCTGTAGGTTATGGGTTTATCGATTGGGTTCTCTTATTTTATGTCGTTGGCATTCGACATTCTATCCTTGGTGGGAGAAGTTAAAGAAAAGGCACTTATGGGTTAAACTCTCGGGTTTTCCTCTTTTCTGTTGGACCCTTCCAACTTTCATGGCATTGGAAAATCCATTGGGAGATTCATACTCATTGAGGAAGCTACATTGTTGTCAAATGACCACTGCTACTCTCATATTCTTGTTGAGGTGGATACCATCAATGGGCTTCCAACAGAGGTAGAGGTTAGGTAGTCAGATGGTGTTTTCGCTCAACAATTAGACTATTGTGGAGTGCCCTTCAAGCATGAGAGTTAAATTCCCAAAATAGTAAATTGGAGTTACACACCATGACGCTACACCAAAAGACACACTAACCCAACTCAAGAGGGAGCACTAGGTGTGTGTGTGTGTGTGAGAGAGAGAGAGAGAGAGAGAGAGAGAGAGAGTATAAAACTAATAAAAATTAATCATGGAATAAATGAAACCAAGAAGTAACATAACATGTGAGGGTACATAGCCAAGAGGGTCCACCAAGTCCACAAGAAGCGTGTATAAATCAACATAGACACAAACACAAACGCAACACTTTTCCCACAACCCCTTGCTCGTAACATCATGGTTCTTCATACTCTTTTATGTGGCATCAGACGATTCAGTTGTTTTATTTTATTTTATTATTTTATAATTTCAACATAATAAAAATAATAATAATGTGCAAACCATATTCCAGGCACCTTGTGCCACTTTTTCCAACATAACAACAATAATAATATGTCCAGGGTCTAAACCAGAGGGTATTACATCCCTCCCCCCTTAAACCATGCATCGTCCTCGATGCATACACATACATGCATTTACAAAAGGATAAAATACATTCCCATACATGCCTCAGAAAGATAACATATTTCTAACTACAAAACTTCCCACTACCACCTACTTTCATGTCTGTCTCCACTGCCCATGGGAGAACCAGGACTAATAGAGTGGACTCAAGGAAGCAAGGGTCGATCTTCATTCCTCATCACAGGGTCTTCAATCCTCTTTACAAGGCCTTCAAACCTCAACAAGGGTACATCCACCTAAAAATCATATTTCATTCACTCATATGATTAACATCGGGTATATAAAAAAATATGTGATACATGATATAAAGATATTCTTCTACAAAGATACTTTTCACGTTCCAACAAACACATGGTTATCAACAAATATATATATATATATATATATATATTATTCATCTATATACATAAAATACATCTTCAAGATACATGATACATGAAATAGATCACATCAAATACATTAGTATATACAAGGAACATGCGATATAGATACTTCTTGAACAAAACACTTGAAATGAATCTACATGAATCTTATTCTAATTGATTTCAATCATATGAAATGCATCAAGTGTATCAATCAATTTCATGAAGTGCATCAAGTATACCATCCAATCTCATGAATTGCATCAAGTGTGTACTATTTCTTCATGAAATGCATTCCAGTCAATCAATCACATAAAATGCATATACTTTACCTACATATACATGAAATGCATCATGCATATGCTCTATCAACAAGATGCATGAATCACTATCAAGATACCACAAGAATAGTTGTTCATTAAATAAAAGATACTCTTCCAGTGAGGTACTTTTCAAGAAAAATTTCAAAAGAGAAAATTTCAGAAAGGTCATAAAGATATTCAGAGCACGAAGATACTCTTCTAACAAAGATCATAAAGATACTATTCTAACAAATATCATAAAGATACTTTTTTTTTGACAAAGATATCAAATATACCTTTCTAATGAATATCATAAAGATAAATATCACAAAGATATTTTTCTAGCAAAGATCGCAAGGATCACCAAAACATTTTATGCACTTATTCCAATCTAACTAAGAGACCAAAAATGGCCATAACAACTAGCAATTAAACAAAGCATAATTCTTCTTTAGAGAATAGTAAAACATCCAATATACATCAACTAATATTAATTAGTATCAACTAGTAACATTAACCAATATCATTCATACATCAGTCATATAGACGTCGGTCCAAAATACATCAATTCATAATACCTCAACCATATATCAATCATACAAAAATATCAACCAATGGAAATCATACATGCATCAACTGACCATACAAACATCAATCATAGTACATCAACCAGAATACCTCAATAAAAACACATCATCCATAACACATTAACGAGAACACATCATCGAGAACACATCAATTAGAATACATCAACGAGAAACAAAATACATTGACCATAATGCATCAAATCAGAATACATCAACCATACATCGATCATCGATATCGATCAATGACAACCAATCAAATATATATAAAAAAAACAAAGGTAATTGTACTTACATAATTATACCTCGATCACCCATCAATCAACATGACAACGAAGAACAACCAATAATAGCCATACATATAGTAATGACAATATCATACATGTATCAACCATTAATCAGTCAATCAATAATAACCAATAATATCAAACAACATACATCGACCATACCAATCATATTCAATAGTTACTATTTATCATAACATTATATATAATTATTAGTACATGGCGATATATATAAAATCCATATATTAATAATACATATGTACAACCAACATCATCACACTACTGCACTTACATAAAAACTCAACATATACACAATCATACATTACGTTGCTAATTATTTACACGCAGCACGCTACTTATACCATCAACCAATGTACATTCATAGTCACCTCAAGAAACCAAACATCCTACCACCAAAAAAATCTAACATTCTGCGATAAAATAATTACTATCTATACAACACACCATTATACACTCATACCATACACCATACTTACTATTACCATGTATTATTTCTATGCATACACCCATTTGTCTACATGCATATATTCTAATTCTTCAATCAATCATATATCATATTATTATTAATCATGTACACACCATATTAGTGATATAACCCATATATCATATATTTTATACACTCGTATAATTATTTTGTTAGACTATAATATCCATGCAATTATAGCAGTATGATTACTTAATCCAATGCTATCATATTAGGTACGCATTATAACACATATACTAACATAATACTTCTTATCACACTATACTTCCTATTACTTCCAAAAAATTCCGAACACTTCCCAAATACTCCCAAGGACTTCCAAATACTCCAAAATACTTCCAAACTTTACACTTACTTCATTGCATACATTCACATCTATACATATAGTATATACAAAATATCATATACAGGTAATATTAATAATTATTGCATATTTTAAAATACACACACACACACACACACATATATATACTTTTAACAGTCATATATATACCACGCATATTATACAATTAGATATATATAACATTTATAATATGCTATATTCAATATCAAATACCCCTCATCTATCTTACATCATATATTACGTTATACATATTTAAATTTATGTCACACAATATTATCATACACTACTACACTACATTCTTACACACAAAATAAAATAAAATGAATAAAATTAAGAGAATATGAACCATTAAGACAAGTGGCCCATTTCCTCCAAAATTAGACAAGGAGTTACATCTCCACAAATAAAATAAAATAAATGAAATAGAGGAGAATATGAACCATTAAAGTTAAGTGGTTCATTTCCTCAAAAAATAGACAAGGAGTTACATCTCCGCAAATAAAATAGAAGAGAATATGAACCATTAAAGACACGTGGCTCATTTCCTCCAAAAATAGACAAGGAGTTACATCTCCACAAATAAAATAGAAGAGAATATGAACCATTAAAGACAAGTGGTCCATTTCCTCCAAAAATAGAAAAGGAGTTACATCTCCACAAATAAAATAAATAAAATAGAAGAGAATATGAACCATTAAAGACAAGTGCCTCTTTTCCTCCAAAAATAGATAAGAAGTTACATATCCACAAATAAAATAAATAAAATAGAAAAGAATATGAACCATTAAAGACAAGTGGTTCATTTCCTCCAAAAATAGACAAGGAGTTACATCTCCACAAATATAATAAATAAAATAGAAGAGAATATGAACCATTAAAGACAAGTGGTTCATTTCCTCCAAAATTAGACAAGGAGTTACATCTCCACAAATAAAATAAATAAAATAGAAGAGAATATGAACCATTACAGACAAGTGGCTCATTTCCTCCAAAAATAGACAAGGAGTTACATCTCCACAAATAAAATAAATAAAATAGAATAGAATATGAACCAAGTTCCTCCAAAAATAGATAAGGAGTTATTCACATACATTGAAAAAAAAAAGAAGGAAAATCTAACCACTATTAAGACAAGTGGCCTATTTACCCAAAATACATGAGTTACTCATCAATGTAACCACCACCATGCAAGTGGCATAAATAATCCTATATAAGTATACCATCAATAGAAAATCCAAAATCCATATGAGGTATAAATGCCACTTAATAAATCATATTAATATTTAATAGTAATAAAACTATATCATATTTATATATCTTATATAATTACATAGCATATACATATATACATAATTATTTACTTTATACACTATTTATATATCACACCTTACCATATATATACTAATCTATGCTAATATATTACATATACTAACAGATCCATAACCCCTTGACCTTTGAAATTGAAAAGAAATAAAAATGCATTCAACTTATCTCTGAACTAGGCATTAGTCAAGGCTTCTGATTCTTCTATTAACACAAGGGAGGTTAAAATTATTTTACAAAGCACATCTATAAATTGCAAATGCATATAAACAGAGTTATGAATCCATAATAGGCCCAATAGCCACAGAGTTGGAACCTAAGCTCTAATACCACCTGTAATTTCTCCTGGGGATATCAGAGTGTCTAAGGGACATATCATTAGATCTCTAAGGCTAATTACTTGATTTTTAGTGCAGCAGATAAACCATAAAATTTTAATTTCTATTTTTCCAAAATTAATTGCGACACAAAATCCAATAACTAACAATAATTTAATATAAATTCATTAACAAATACAACCTATTATCTAAGGGATGGGAAGGCTTATTAACATCATCTAACATCATCAAACCTTCAATCCAAGCCATATCAAAGATGATAACCACTTCTAAAAGCTAATTATTCTTAATCACATTTAACTAGTAATTACGATGTTAATTACAACACTTATCATAAATCCAATTGTTTAAAAAATAACCATCGATTATCAATCCCAATGGCTTAATGATATCTAATTACATGTAAATAAGGCCTAATTACCAAAATTACAATAATTAATCATGGTAATTACGAAAGAGAGTCCACAAGACTAGTTAACTAGTTTTCCAATATAAGCAGTTATTCTTGCAAAAAATAAACTTGTAACCATGCCATTAAACCCAAAATAAATCCTACAACCATTAAAGGTTTATTTGTAGATCACTCCAATTGCACATAAGGTGATCTTTTCCATCAATTCCAATGAAACTAGTTAACATTCACTGCAAGGAATTGAGTCTAAATAACTGAACCAAAATTCAATGCATCCATAAGTAAAGTGTAACACCTAATAAGTAGCCACATATAGCACAATAACATGTTAGAAACATATCACATGGTTGTAGCATTCCATTTTTATGAATACAGAGATTTCAGTCCACAACTAGTTATCAATTTTCACTGCAATGTACCTAGTTTCCAATTTACATTTCCAAATGAAAAATAAAGAGAAATATATGACTAATGTAGCTCATGGAAAGCGTATCAGGTGTCACATATAGTCATATGGATGCATATTTCCTCCCATACATATTCCATTAAATAATTCACAAAACTATCTAACTCTACTCATCTGAATTGACTAGTAACTAAGAATTGCTAGAATAATTAAATCCACAACTCATAGAATCATTAAAACTCCATTCCAAATCCAAATAACATGTTTTATCAGTCATAAAAAAGGTATATTTCATTCAAATATTTCGTCAAACACTTCATATGCAAAGTCACAAATCTACTCAAACAATTCCATTGAAGGAGATAGAAATTGGAAATTGATCTAGATTTTCAGTAGACATTTCCAAAACAATATCAAGAAGATTTACCCTCACACTATCACAAAAATTTCAAGTGTATTTATCATACATAAGCATAAAAATAACACTCGGGCATTTTTGCAAACACTTCATCTGCCAAGTCTCCAAACTATGCAAAACAATCCAATTGAAGAACTAGTTTTCGAATAAAAGGTAGAAGCATCAAAGGGAAGTGTCTTAAACCATTCCACGGATACTGTAACATAAAAATAAAAATTATATAATGAGCAGGGGCATAAATATCAGTTATGTAGCATAGGTTCCAAAGAATCATTTCCTCAAACAATTTGTGCACAAAATCCCAAAAACTAGTTTCCAATTCCTTTACAAAATTTACTTTCATAAATAAATTTAATTCCATGAGAGATTTATTCCCCAATTAGCTCGTACATTTCATCAAATATTTCATGTGAATCCATAAATAAATCATATAAGATCCAAATAGATTAAATAAACATGATATAAATCACTTATCTTTTCCAAATACGCAACGAGAATTGATCGTGCCACATTCCACCCAGTCGTAGACACAATGAAAGCCAAAAATCATCTTGCAATGGTCACGCTCAAGCTGAAACCATGATGCCATAAGCAAGAGTGTACTAAAACACAACTTCTCTCAAGGAATCAATCCAACCACAACCCAATGGAAATTGTGGCCTCTACTTCCACTCTAGGGAAATTCCAGTGGCTCCAGGAAAACAGTCCAACTACAACCCAACCGCAAGTAGCACTTCCAATCCAAGGATATTCTAGTGGCTCCAGAACAAACTCAAGTCAAAGGCAGTGGAACTCACCCCTGCTTCTAAACCAGGATCTCCAGAGGCAATACACAGCTATGTCCAACCTCAATCCAATGGAAATGGACCTCACCCTTGCTGCCAATCCATGATCTCTAGAGGCAATTCCAAGACATACACTAGTGGCTCCAGAGTAACTCATTTTGGGAACAGGCTCCACAAGGTAAAAAGGACTAGCAAGGATCTCATACCAAGATTATCCAAAATTGAACCACAAGTGCCAAACACAAGCACAAGAGCAAAAGCATGAACCCACACACAAGTGTGACTAGCCAACACAACCAAATCAAATTCCTTCATGAACTGTTCGAATTGGGAGAGAGAGGGACACAAACATGAGAGTTAGATTCTGATAATAGTAAATTGGAGTCACACATCATGATACTACACCAAGAGACACACTAACCCAACTCAAGAGGGAGCACTAGGTGTGTGTGTGTGTGAGAGAGAGAGAGAGACTCTAAAACTAATAAAAAATAATCCCATAATAAATGAAACCAAGAAGTAACATGACACGCAAGGGTACATATCCAAGAGGGTCCACCAAGTCCACAAGAAGGGTGTATAACATCAACATAGACACAAACACAAAGGTAACACTTTTCCCACAACTCCTTTCTCGTAACATCATGGTTCCTCATACTCTTTTATGTGGCATCGATCGATCCGGTTGTTTTATTTTATTTTTTATTTTATAATTTCAACATAATAAAAATAATAATAATGTGCAAACTATAGTCCAGGCACCTTGTGCCACTTTTTCCAACATAAAAATAATAATAATATGTACAGGGGCTAAACCAGAGGGTATTACATAATATTTTTCACTTTATTTGGGTAGGCAACCAATCCTCTGGGAAATTGCATCTTACCAGTTGGGATTCCATTTCTTAGCCCAAGAAACATGGGGGCTGGGGTTTAATCAACCTTAACTTCTTTAGTCATGCTTTACACACTAATAGTTTGTGGCAGGAACTTACAGTTGAGGGGCTGTGGAGCTCGATTATCAGAAACAAATATTAGAAAACCTTCTCAACAATTCAATGGGTCAGAAACCCCTCCTTTTGTTACAGGAATGCTTTGATTATTTTGAGAATCATTGTATCCACCTTTCCTTATATCAATAAATACTTAAGTTGGGAGGTTTCATGTGGCGATAAGGTGTAGGTGGGTATCGATCCCATGGTTGGTTTGGGTGAGGATTTTGTGCTTCCTTCTCCCTTAGTGGAGAACTTGAATGCAAAAAGAATTTTAATTCTGGCTCAAGCTTATTATATGGAGGAATGAAGTTGTAAGTTGAATTGGATATCTGTTGAAGAGATGGGTTTTGTAGGAAATGAGGCCACATAATAGAACATTTTCATTAGGAGGTTGTCTTTTTCAAGTATTTATCCGAACAAAGAACTAGATACCCTTGTTTGGGATCACCCACAAGCAAGTGGTAACCTCACTCTTAATATGGTTTATGAATCCATTCTTGAGAATCATGAGATCTCGAGTTCTAAGCGGTGGCACCGTAAAATATAGTGTTGGAAGTTACCTACAAAGATTAAATGCTTCATTTGGTTGTGTGTTCACAATCGAATTTTAACATGGAATAATATAATGAAAAGAGGATTCCAAGGACGTAACATCTGCATGTTGTGTATGAATGATGCAGATGATACCTCGCACCTCTTCATTTTCTATCCATTTTTTAGAAATATTTCGGAGGAACTTCAATTTATCCTGGGCATTTCAGATGATTGGTCTCGGTTGACATTAGAAGACTGCCTCTTTAGCTGGATCCAACGAAAGACAAGTATGTGATGCTACCTATATTTACTATTTGTATTACATGGATTAGAAGGAATAAGAGATTATTCGAGGATGTTGATCCCTCTACTTTTCTCATCTGCAAAAAGGTTATGTCATTCCTGTATGAGTTCCCTGCGCTACATAAGCCAAATTCAAAAAGGATTTCCTGTGCTCCAATGATAGACTATGGCACACCTTGTAGATTTTGCGATGGTGCAGCAAAAGGTGACATCTGTGGTGTCGGTATGATCATTTGGGTTAAATTGAACCACAATATTAAATTGAGAATGGGAGTTGGTGTGGCCACTAACATGAAAGCAGATTTTTTTTCTCTTTTGGGCTTATCGTGGTTTTCCTCTGTGAGGGGCATTTTATGTATTAAGATATTTGGGGATTCAAATGTCCTCATTGAATGGGCATTGGGAAAACATGATATCAATGCCTTACTACTGCTACCTTGGCTTAAGCAAACCGTTGCACTTATAAATTCCTTTGACGAGATCACCTTTCAACATATTTTCAGGATGTACAACTCTGAAGCAGACTGTCTCTCTAAGGAAGTGTTGGCGCCTTTTGACAGGTTTATATATTTAAAATACTGGGTTGTTGGAGTCCGTGTGGACTATGGCAATGTAGCTGCTATTTAGTTCTCCTTCTGTTGTCTTTATTTTGGTTGGTCTCCCTATGTCTTTTTCCTTCATATGGATTTTGGTATTTTGTTTCTACCATCAGTATGCAGTTTTGTTTCTACATAGAGATGGCTATTTTTGTTATTTTGAAAACCCAATAGGGGAGGTCTTTATCTTGGATATTGTAACATCATGCAAATTTCTGTAACTTTGATTAAAATTTAAATAACAAGTTACATGATTTTTCTTCCTTAAAAATAATTTAACCCTACAACTATATATATATATTTCATGATTTTCTAAATTTAAAAAAAAAATTACTAAAAATAAAATTATTTGAGTTTAAAATATAAATTTCTAAAGTACTATTTAATAATTAAGTATAGTTTATTTATTTTTTAAATTGCATATTCATGATCCATTCATTGTTTCAATCTAACTGTTCATAGTTACCCATCATCAATAATTGCTCAATTGCTCTACCATCATGTTCAGTATCTTAATCGTTTTAATTTTAACCTTTTTTCCCTAGAAAAAAATCATAACTATATTACTTAAAACACAGCTACATTTTTCATATTCCTACAGGAATAATCATGTGTATATCTTCTTGAGAAAGAGCCAACTGAGATCAACAAAAAGAAATGAAATCACATATTGTATGATATGATCAAGTTCAAGAGATAAACCATCTAATGAACACCAAAATAGAACTACAAGTCATATTTTTAGTCTCAAATTTAACGACAAAAACTCCTTAATAGATCAGGTCACATGATTCATAGTTGCATAATGTCTTCAAAATCATAGGATTTTATTCAAGTTCATTTGATTTCACGGAATGGTTCATGGAAAAATTCATTTATGGTCGAATTTGCATTTTCATAAATATGCCAGTTACCTTTCGGCATGAGAGTGTTCGGATATCCATATCATCATTTTCAGGACCCTGCATGCAATTAGGGTTTGCATGCAAATTCTAGGGTTTACATGCATCCCAGTCACCAGGTTGATGCCTCCAGCACCTTATCCACTTCATTCTAGCACCCGGAAGCTTCTTCCATCATATTTTTAGCCCTCCTAGTCATGAAGGTGCCCACTTCTCACCTACTGCTAGAGAAGGGTGCACTTCTTCACCTACCCACTCAGTTTACACTCAGTTAGCACCGATTCTCCTATTTTTGAGGCTAGTTTCACTCCCGACTAACTGTTTCACTCCGTTGGACCTCTAGATTGACTAGATGATTTGTTCTGACTTCATTTAAGCCTCCCATGCGCCCTCCACTAAGTCTCCTTCCCTATATCAGTGCTACACACTTTAGTTACACTTGCTACACTCAGTTAGACTCAGATTGACACCTGGATGACTGGTTCTTGTGAATTGATGAACACCACTGATTGATGATGAGGAATCCTAGTTGGAGCCAAGCTACACCATTCAATAATTTGAATGACCTCCTTAGTCAATTTGAATTGCTCATTCATTGTCAGATGATTGTATTGTAATTATTCACCCTTATTGGGATATTGAGCACTGATGCATGTTTTGCACAGTTTTACACCATATTTTCTATGTTCATCTGTTGTGATTGATTTACTTGTTCATTAGATCTGCTGTGACTAATTTTACATGGTATCAGAGCCATTGCAAGGACAAGAGCTCTTTTCTACAAGTGTTCTACAAGGAGATTTGAGTGAATTTACTCAAAATTACAGAAGTTTTGGCATGAAAGATCTCAAGAGCATTCACTCCTGTGCATGCAAAGCATAAAAATACTTCCAATCCACTCCAGAAGCTTGATTTTTCCACATAATTCCTAGAATTGATACATTGGACCCATTCAACATTGCTTGATCTCCAATCCCAGGTGTGATGCAACTCTAAAAGGTTGGATTGTTTGACCTTACTGTTCTTGGTTTCATTGTGATTTGCAAGTTATTGTCTCCATCAATTGCATTCGCTACCTTGCCTTTGCAAGCCTTTCTACATCAAAGTGCACTCGCTCCTAGCAATGGAATACTCTTCTTCAAAGACTATCCTCACTCCCTTCAACTATTTTGATTGGAAAGATGATATTGAGATCATATTCCGTTCAAAAGGATTCTATAGAGTCACAGTTGGCCTCGAATTGGAGCTAAGCACATTGTCAGAAAGAACCAAACACTACAACAAGCTTGATGAAGCTTATGGTCTTCTTTGCCTCTCTATTTCCAAAGATCTGCACTTCCATCTAAGCGGATTGAAGACTCCAAAAGCAATATGGGAGAAACTTGAAACACTATTTGGCAAGCAGGATGAGCTTAGGGCTTTTCAATTAGAGAATGAATTGATTGCTCTTAGTCCTGAGAATTTCGAGACCATCAATGAGTTTTTCACAAAATTCAAGCACTTGACATTGCAGTTGAAGAATAGTGGAGTTATCAAAGAGGATAAGCAATTGATCCTCTCTATTCTCACCAAGCTTGGTAAAGACTATTCGGTATTTTTCTCTACTTTCAATTCCGGTCGGCTAACTACCCCGAATTGGAAGGTGCCTACCTTGAATGCCTTCATTGAGTCCGCCACAAAAGAGCATGATAAGTTAATTCAAATGGGGTCCATAAACTCCAAATATTTATCCCTATTTGTTCAAGGACCCAAGAATTCAAATGGTAAAGGAAAGAAAAAGAAAGAGAAGCCCAAATTCGAACCTCACAAGCAAAGAGAGAAAGGCAAGCAGACGGATGCACCATCCAGTTCGAAGTTCAAGCAAAAGGGTAAAGAGGGTAAGGAAAAATCTAAATGTACTTATTGCAACCGTGACTTTCATCTCAAAATTTCATGCATGAAGAAGACTATAGATCAAATGGCTCTCCTTTTGGAAAATAATAACATAACTCTTCTTGACGGTGCACGGAAGAAGGATAGGAATGATGATCATGAAAGAGGACAAGCACTCATGGCAACTGTTTCGAAGCCCACTACTCTTTTGATAGATTCGAGTGCCTCGAATCATATGGCTGCAAATATTGAATCTTTTTCTTCATTCGATCCAAATAGCTCCATCCCCATCCATTTGGGAGATGACTCAAAAATTTGTTCGAAGGGCAAAGGTACAATCCATGTTGAACATGGAAGCTTTCAAAATGTTCTCCATGTGCCTTCCTTGGTTTCAAATCTACTTTCTATGTATCAAATGACACACACTGGTAAACTGAAGCAAGTTACATTCAACCCTAATACAGTTGAAATTTCTGATATCAAAAGTGGAAGACTTATTGTAGTCGAAAAGGCGAACCACACTGCAAAATACTATGAATTTTCACACTTTATTCTGCTTGCAAAGCCCACTGCTCTTTGCACACATGGTAATGAGGTTAGTAGGATTTGGCATGAAAGGTTTGGACACCTTAATTAAAATTATTTGTTGCTGCTACAACAGAAATCCATGGTAGATGGTCATCCACAACTCCGTTCCTCGAAGGGAATTTGCCCCAGTTGCATTGTTGGGAAGCACCCCGAGCACAGGTTCAACCGCGGCAAAGCTAGCAGAGCTTCTATAGTTTTGGGGCTGATACATTCCGATATCAGTGGTCCGCTGCCCAATATGTCATTAAATGGTTCAAGGTATGTTTTGACATTTATTGATGATCTTTCCCACTTTACATGGGTATTTTTTCTCAAAAACAAGTCAAGTGTGCTTGGAAAATTCAAGGATTTTAAGGCTTCTGTTGAGACTGCCATTGAGAGAAAGATAAAAGATCTTAGATCTGATAATGGTAGAGAATATATCAAGGCATAGTTGCTGCAACTTTGTGCCCAAAGAAGAATTCAGATCCAACATACAGTTCCCTACACACCCCAACAGAACAGTGTAGCGAAAAGGAAAAATTGGTCACTGAAAGAGATGGCTACTTGCATGATTGAGTCAAAAGGTTTGGCTGCAAATATTTGGGATGAAGAAATTAATGTTTCTGCATAAATTCAGAACTGAGTTCCACATTCCTCCGTGAAAGGTATGACTCATTTTGAAGCATTTTTTGGTCACAAACCGAATGTGTCAAATTTGAGAGTTTTTGGCTCTACTGCATGGGCTAGAATTCCTTCCAAGAAGAGACGAGCTTTGGATCCACAAAGTATTGAGTGCATACTGATAGGATATGGGGAAGAATCAAAGGAATATAAACTCATGGATATCAGATCCAAAAAGATATTCATAGAGCGCAGTGTGCAATTTGAAGAACCGCTTCAATAATTGCAACTAGTCGAGGAAGAAACTGTCGTTTCACCGCCTTCACCATAAGAAGATTTGAGCAGTGATAATGAAAGTATTGGTTCTGATATTTCTGATATTTTAGTAGCCCATGATGATCATGACATATCAGGTTCAGAATCTGACCATTATGATCCTCCTCAGTTACCAAAGTGGGCCCAAAACACTCTTCAATCTGCTGGTTCCAACATTGGAAATCCTGTTGATCCAAGACGAACAAGAGCAGACTTTCAAAGAGCAGGTATGGCTCTTTCTATTTCTGATCCATTACTTCCTTAGATTTTTTATTTGATGACTGGTTTAGATCCCACAACATACTACCATGCCCACCGAGATCCGAGATGGCAAAGTGCCATGGATGAAGGGTACAGTTCTCTTCAAAAGAACAATACATGGGAGCTAGTTTCTCTTCCACCTGGAAGAAAATTAGTCCAATTTAAATGGGTCTACCGCACGAAAGTTGTTGTTGATGGCTCTATCAGAAAATACAAAGCTAGGCTGGTGGAAAAAGGTTTCTCCCAAGTCCAAGGAGTGGACTACACCGAGACCTTTGCACCGGTTGCAAAGATGGATTCCATCCGCCTAGTTTTGGCAATTTCCACATCCAAGCATTGGGAAGTGCACCACACGGATGTGAAGAGTGCTTTTCTACATGGAGATCTTGCTGAAGAGGTATATATGAATCACCCAGAAGGCTATACATCATATCCATCATTAGTTTGCATATTGAAGAAATCTTTGTATGGTTTAAAACAGGCCACAAGAGCTTGGTATGCAAAGATGGACTCCTTCCTTCTTTCTCAGAATTTCAAAAGATGAAAATCTGATCCGAATGTGTACCTGCAGTAAGTTAAAGGTAATTTGTTGATTATTTTACTTTATGTTGATGATATTCTCATTACTGGTAGCACTCTTACCTCAATAAACAAGCTAAAAACTGCCTTAAATCTAGCTTTTGACATGAGCGATTTGGGCTTGCTGAGTCACTTTTTGGGCTTGGATATAGCTCAAAATTTTGATGGGATCACTATATCTCAGCAAAATTATGCTTACAACCTGTTATTGAATTTTAATATGGCTGAATGTAAGGCAACCCCGTTCCCATTCCTCTCAGGAATCAGTATTGAGGAGGGAAATTCTACCGCTTACAGATTGCACTATGTATCGACAGTTGATTGGTTTACTACTTTACTTGACACACTCAAGGCCTGACATTTCATATTCTGTGAGTGCTATGTCAAGTTATATGTAGCAGCCCCATGAGCTTCATTGGCAGGCAGCCAAGTGGATCTTGCAGTATGTGCAAGGTACGAAACATTTTGGCATACAATATGCTGCAGATTCTGAGCTAGACTTCATTGGTTTTATTGATTCAGATTGGGTAGGTGATAGAATAGATTGGAAGTCCACTTCCAGATATGTTTTCATGATTGGACATGGGCCTATTTGCTGGTCAGGCAAAAAGCAAGCAGCTATTGCACTTTCTTCAGCAGAGGCAGAGTATCGAGGGGCAGTCAATCCCTGCATTCAGGCAGTTTGGTTGCAGGGTATTCTTTCCGAGTTTGGTTTTAGTGGCACTACTTCGACTGTCCTCTTTTGTGACAATCAAAGTGCTATCAATATCTCCATAGATCCAGTTCAGCGGCAGAGGACCAAACACATTGAGATTCATATGCAGTACATTTGAGAGTTGGTGCATGATCGCACCATCATTCTGCAATATTGCCCTACCGATGAGAAAATTGCAGACATCTTCACCAAGAGCTTCACTGAGAAGAATTTCTCTTACCTCCGTTCACTGTTGAGGGTGAGTTCCATCATGGTGGAGACAGATTGATCCATTATTATTTTTTAGCTTGAGGGGGGGCTTTCTTCCCACTGGGTTTTCCCTCTTTCCTCACTTAGCTTATTTTCAGCATTTTTTTGGATTATTGTATTGGGGTGACCTTTGGTCTTAGTAACCAAGGCCCTACATTATTTTTTGTACATCATAGTCTAGCTTGAGGGGGGGTGTTCGGATATCCACATCATCATTTTCAGGACCTTGCATGCAATTAGGGTTTGTATGCAAATTCTAGGGTTTGCATACATTTTGCATGCATCCCAGTCACCAGGTTGATGCCTCCAGCACCTTATCCAGTTCATTCTAGCACCTAGGAGCTTCTTCCATCAGATTTTTAGCCCTCCTAGTCATGAAGGCTCCCACTTCTCACCTACTGCCAGAGAAGGGCACAGTTTTTCACCTACCCACTCAGTTTATACTCAGTTAGCACCAATTCTCCTTGATTTGAGTCTAGTTTCACTCCTGACTGACTGTTTCACTCCGTTGGACCTCCAGATTGACTAGATGACTTGTTCTGATTTCAGTTAAGCCTCCCATGCACCCTCTACTGAGTCTCCTCCCCTATATCAGTGCTACACACTTCAGTTACACTTGTTACACTCAGTTAGACTCAGATTGACACCTGGATGATTGGTTCTTGTGCATTGATGACCACCGCTGATTGATGATGAGGACTCCTAGTTGGAGCCAAGCTACACCATTCAGTAATTCGAATGACCTCCTTAGTCAATTCGAATTGCTCACTCATTGTCAGATGATTGTATTGTAATTATTCACCCTTATTGGGATATTGAGCACTAATGCATGTTTTGCACAGTTTTACACCATATTTTCTATGTTCATATGTTGTGATTGATTTACTTGTTCATTAGATCTGTTGTGACTAATTTTACAGAGAGCTCCATCTTTTGCAAGTTCATCTACTTTACCATTTCGTTCTCGAAATATATGATTAATTTTTACTATTCCAAAACATTATTTTAATCTATTTACCTCTTCCAGAAGAGATACCAGCTGAATGGTATGTATTATGTAATCCCCATTTATCCATCTAACTATGAACTATGAATCACCAAAAATATGAATATCCTTTATCCCATGTTCTGCTGCCAAGCACATTAGAATTCTGAGAGCACTTAGTTCCACATAAATATTTGTTCCTTGACCAATGCCTACTTTAAAACTAAACCAGTGTTGTTTGGATATATATATAAAACACCCCTCCCCCTCCCCAGATATCCGAGTGTCACCCATAATTGCTCCATCTAAATAAGCCCAAGGAGTGGACTCATCAATTACTTCCTCAACCACCTGCCAGATATTTAGCTCCACTTTATCCTGAGAGAAAAAAATTAGAATCCTCAAACTTTGGTATGCGCATTGAAAAGGAATTGTAAAACCTATCTTCAAAACAACTAGCATTCCTTGCTAGCCACATTCCCCATGAGACAATAAATGGGAGAGATCTCTACTCAGAAATTGTATCATTATTATTCCACTTCTGAAGGCAATTTTCAATTGAATCTCCCTTCCAAATATTTGTCATCTTAATCCTTTTTTCAATCTCATTCCAAACTGCCCTTGTATATGATCAATCCACTGCTAAATGATAGTTTCCTCAGATTTGCAGAGATAACATCTTCTTGGTCCCCCTCTTTTGTTCCTTTGTAATACATGCCATGTAAGTGATTTTTCTGACAGAAGAAACCACATAAAAATTCTTGATTTTAAAGGACAATTATATCGCCAATAGAATGCAACCACCATACAGGCTCATTTACCTTATCCTAGATCAGATAACTATAACCTGAATTTGGAGTATAAACACATGTATTAGAAAAAATCCATACGAATGTATCTTTAATGTTATTTAACCTTGAATTGCATTTATTTAGGTTTGAAATATATCCAATCCAAATTTATTTCTCACTTCCAGAAAGTCCCACATTCTCCATTGATAGCCAGCCTTGACCTCTATAGGAAGACAAAGCAGGATCTGCAATGCTATTAAAAAAATGGTATCCATTTGACCTTAAGGTATCAATCAAATTTTGTGGTAAATTATATATGTGACTGCATCCAACCCAATGATCTACTCCCAATCGCACAGAGGCCCCATCCCCTATCCTCCAAGATAAGCCCATCCCAATTATTTCAAAATCCCTTATAATTGATTTCCAACATAATGAAACATTACTAATGGTCTTTAGAGGTCTATGTATCCAATCAAAAATATTAGAGGGATATATGTACTTACAGACAACAACATGAACCCATAGACTTGAAACATTTATTAATTTCCAGACATTTTTTGTATCCAAAGCACTTGAAAATGGAATTGGTATCTTAAAACCCCAACCTCCAAATTTCTTCAGAAGAGACAACACCTACCATTTGATCCATATCATATCCCAATTTTTTGAGTTTGCATACCAAAGAAAATGATAACACAGTTTCCTTATCTTCTTTATAACACCTACATGGATCCGGAAATTCATCCAATAAAATGGTATTGATTACAAAACTAACTTTATCGGAACCAATTTCCTCCCTTTAGAAATCCATCTATGACTCCAATTTAGGATTCTAGATTCACATTTTGCTATAATCCAATACTAGTCCTTATTGATATAGGATGAAGGCTTCAATCTGAATCCCAGATACTTTAGTCCCACTTCCAAATTAGAAATTTGATAAGAGAACAAACATCTGATATTTAATAATTCTTGATCATCCAAACCTGGTACCAATAAAGAAGATTTACCATAATTTACCTTCATACTTCTTGCCAAACAAAACATCTGTATTATCTCATAAATTTTTCCAAGATCTTGTAATGAACCATCAGATAATAATAATATTCCATCAACAAACAAAATATGTGTTATAGATATGCTTCCCCCAAAGGATATGTTAGTTGTGGAGTCAGATCTTCCAGTCTCATAGATGATATTGTCCCTGTCGTGCACCCCGAAGGACTGTACACCCACTCTGCATTTTTAGGGGTTCAGGGCAATGCCCCGAAAAAGGGGGTTTGGGCGCAACGCTCCAAGTCACGGGGATGGAGCCTCCGTGAACAGGGGTTCGGGGACAACGCCCCTGAGAAAAAATTTTGGGGTTGTTTTGCGGGCCCATGGTTTTGGGTATACCATGGTATTTTCCCATTGTATTTCCCTTATAAAAGAAAGACATTGTAATACGGCTAGGGCATGATGTATTAGGTTTTATGCATTGTAAAGATCTCTGAGATCAAGAAGAGAGACTGTGTAATAGTGAAGAGGAAGTGCAACGATTGTATCCCTTCACTTTGCTGGACAAAATATTAATAAGGACTGGCAACTTCAGTGTGGACGTAGCCCAAGTTGGGTGAACCACGATATATCTGTGTTTCTCTTGTAATGTGTGTGTGATTATATTTGCATTTTTGTTTATTGTTATTGCTCTGCGATCCTGTTTTGCTAACAGGATATTCCTTTTAAATGTCCATATCTATTTTCTTCAAGCACAACCCTGTCAAAACCTTCAGCAATGATAAGGAATAATAACGGAGCAAGAGGGAATCCTTGCATAATTCCTCGGATAGGCCTAAAACAATCTGAAGCAGACCCATTTATTAATATAGAGAATGAGACAGAATTCAAATAGCCCATCACCCAGGAAATAAAAGGAACATCAAACCCCATCTGGTAAAGTACCACTCTTAGATACATCCAATTAACTCCCTCTTAGGAATTTCTCAGGTCAATCTTTAAAAATATTTCCTTGAGCTTCTTACGATTAATAGTATGTAGTCCCTCCTAGGCTACACCTATTGCTTCATGTATTTTCCTACCTGGAAGGATGCCAAACTACTCTACAGATATATACTCACTTAAGACTCTCTTAATCCTAGTAGATATTGCTTTTGAAATCACCTTGAGTAGATCTTGTGGCAGAACATCAAACAAACCTTAAAATTCAACTGGAAATCCATCCGGACCTAGGATTTTATCCTTCTTAAACTGGGACAGTATGTATTTTAATTCACCCAAAGAAACCTCTTCCATCAACATTCTATTATCATCATCAGTTACAGATGAAGGAAATAAATGAAGAATATTCATCATATCTGTTAATTGAACATTACCTTCATCTCGAAAACGGTTCTGAAAATGCATGATATGTGCTTGAGAAATATCTTCAAAGCCTTCAACTTCTTCTCCTGAGTCCGCTGTAATTTTCCAGATGGAGATGATATTTTTCCTATAGTTTGAGTAATGATGGAAAAAATTTGAATTTTCATCACCACTGTCCAACCAAATTGCCCTACTTTTCATTCTCAAATCAGATTCTCAAACTAGTAAAAGTTTCCTTCTATTGATTTCCAAAGAATCTATTTCTTCTTTCGATTCTTCATACATAAAGCCAAAACCCAATTCATTAAATTTCTCCACCAATCTATGTTCTATATTCTTTAATTGGTAATCCTCTTTTTCCTTTTTTCTTATAGACCATTTTATAACTATTTCTTTTGGATTTTTTAAATTTTTAGCAAAATGAGATGAAGCCGATTCCTTAGAATTCTCATCCTGGATAATCCACCCCTCATATAGGATCTTTAAAAAATCTTCATCAACTATCCAATTTGGATTAAATTTGAAAGGACATGTTGGTTTCTTACTTCCTCATGATAATTCAAGAAAAACAGGTAAGTGATCAGAATTACCACCACTTCCCACCCATTGTTTGAGTTGAATCTACTTCTCCAGAATATATTCAGAGATAAGAAACATATCTAGTCTTTTTGTTACTATAGTTGCGCCAACTCTCTTATTACTCCAATTAGGATTGACCTTGACCACACCTATATCTATAAGCCCTTTCTCTTCTAAATTTATTATGAAATAATCAGATAGATTATCTGTTTGAGCTGACAGACCCCCGATTTATGATAGACCCAAAGTAAAGTTCAAGTCCCCTCCCAAAATCACATTATGAGTATCTAAGTAGGATTTTGAACACAAAATATCCCAATATTTCACTTTATCATTATAAGGTCCATACAAATTAACAAACAACAAATCTAGTCCCGGATCATTAGAATGAAGGGTAATCCCAAGCCCGGAATCCATAGCCCAGGCATTACTTAAAATTAGAGGAAATTTGGGGTCTAAAATGGGCCTCCTAAGGAAAATAATAAAAAAATTCACGTCACACTACAAATATGCCATGTAACACTAAGTTAAAGGTGTTATCTAGTGAAGGTCAACCTATAATATCTTATTAATATTAGTTGACAAGTATGTTGGGTCTGTGTAGAGTTAAGAGATGATGGTTGAAAATAATATTGAAAGGATTAGATTCGTGTGCATATACAATAAATGATATAGTAGTAAATTTTTTAAATTTATATTCTAATTTATTTAATTTTTTAATAAATGTACTACTACTTCTTTTTATATATTTAATAAAATTTAAAACTAAAAAAAACTAAAATTAATATGAGAAAATATAATTACAATAATACTAAAAATAAACAATCATTATTTTTATTTTATATGATCACTACTTCGAAGTCTTTTAAAATACAAATATCACATTAATTAAGATGCTAATGGTGTAATCTTGAAATAATAGAAGCATTTATATAACTAATCTCTTTAAAATAAAAATAAATAAACTTAAAAAAGTGTCATAAATAAAATAAAAATAGGAGATAAAATAACGAAATATTATTTTATCTCTCTCCTATTTTTATTTTATTTATGACACTTTTTAAAATTTATTTATTTTTATTTTTAAGAGATTAGTTATATAAATGCTTTTATTATTTCAAGAATACTCCACTATCATCTTAATTAATGTGAGATTTATATTTTAAAGAATTTAGAAGTTGTGATAATATAAAATACTCTATATTTATTATTTCAAGTATATTTATTATTTCAAAATTACTCCATTATCATTTTAACTAACGTGAGATTTATATTTTAAATAAACTAGAAGTAGTGATAATATAAAATACTCTATATTTATTATGTCAAGTATATTTATCATATTTCGAGATGAACTTTTCAAAATATTAACCAAGGCGAGTGTTATATGAAGTTAGTTATTGTCAAATAAAATTATGACACATAAACGTCTTTGACTTCTATATGGCCAACTCAACCATAATGGTTGACCAAAGTTATTGAAATTCTATTGGTTTGAGAAATCCAACTCATCCATGGCACATTTTGTTTTCTACGCAAGCAATCATTATGCCACCCGATTTTCCTTTCGAGTCTACATACTCAAAACACCATCCAACAAGCATTTTCTGTAACTCTAAAACAATTCCATTTCCTTCATTCATTAATTCTTGAAAAAAACCACATCAATTCTATTACAATAATCCTCTTCACAACTATATTTTTGGGTAAGTTAGCCAAACGCCTACATTTTAGAGTCATAATCAACATTAGGCAACCTTATCCTAGGTTCCCGCTGCTCTAAGCGCCCACTTCAGGTTTCTTTATTTGGCTTCTATACCCACTTTACCAACTTCCTCCTTTACTTCCTTAAACCCTGATTGTCTACCTTTGCTTTTCCTCATATCACAATCTTTTGTCATAACCACATCACTAGTACCACCCCTGCTTTCCAGTTTGTCTCCATGTCTAGATCTCAGGTTATATCCATGATCCACTTCCACAATATCTAAATACCTTGACTATGAAAACTCTAAACCAGGAATTTTAAATTATGCATTCACATCATTAATACTCAAATTCTCCATAGAAAAAATCTCTAAATTAAAATTATTTGAAGAATTATAATCCTTTTAAGATTTCAAATCTATCATTTCTTTGATAAGAAGACTAAGCTCTGGAATCAAATAAATATTGGGAGAGTAAAAAGAAGGCACTGGTTCCAAGGGCTTACCCATAATTTGCTCATGAGAAGAGAAATTTGCTTCCATATCATTTTTAGTTATCTTTACAGATATCTTATTCCGCAATTTTATTTCCTGAACATCCCTAGTTTCTTCAGGTCCTAAATCAAACAATATTAGAGAATCTTCTTCCTTCTTACTACTATAGTTCTCTGGATTGGGAAACTAGCATTCTTTAATTGGGGGAAATTCGTGGAAAATTCAGTAGAATTTTTCTTCCAAAGATTAGGAGTATTTCTCTTCGATATCTTTCTTTTGAAGGATAAATCACAGTCCCTTACTACATGTCCATAAGAATGACATATGTTATGCTTAAAAGGGATTCCCTAATAATCAAGTGGTTGAGTGAAAGATAATTCACCTCTATGAAGAATAATTGATTCAGTTAAACCCTCTCCCAAATCAAGGTTTACCAGGATTCTCCCCACACACAAAACTCTTGAATCCTCATAAGATAAATTTGCTTTCGCAAACTACCCTAAGGAGTTTCCCACCGCCTTAAAAAATTCTCTCAACCAATATTGAAAGGGAAAATTGGGTAGTTTGACCCAGATAGGAATTGAATCATACCTTTCAGTTCTCATATCAAATAAAGGCATCCATTGTTTGAGAAATAGGGTTGTAGAATCCCAATTCTAGTTCCCAGCTAAAACAAAGGAATCATATGTTATGCACATAAAATTAATAAATCATAAATCATAATTAATAAATATAATTATTAGCTAATAATGAACATATGTGCCCTTTATAACTAAAAAGGCACTATGGGCTATATAAAATCCAAACCTATTATAATGTATATAAATAAACAAATCATATATTCAATATTATTTATTTTCAGATATGGAATTATGCTTCATTGGTTATTCTTTTAGATAAAATATTTTGTGCAATCCTAAAAGGGACACCCCATTGCTATGAGAGTGAAGTTCCTGATCCGGCTATTAGCCATCATCTCATAGATTCTCTAAAGCAGGTCATTGACCACACTAGGATTTTGGTCATTCATCACCGCATCATTCCACTCTCTTCGCATAACCCTCTTCACTCCTTCTTTCCCCCATGCAATCTCATATGCACTCACTCTTAATATTTCCCACCCTTCCGTCCTCATCTCCCAGCACCCTGTTCTCCATATAAAACGTGCTTCCACCTTTTCCTCCTCGTGTTCCTGCACCTGAGCTCTCCATCTATGCACCCCCTACACACATTGATCCCTATCCATTCCATTCACTCATCCATTGCACTGTGCCACGCCCTCACACACAACTCTCTGACAAAACAACTCACGTTGCTGCGCCTCCCCTGCTCCAACACCTCTCAACTCCTTCACCCCTGTCGCATCCACCATTTTCACTTCACACTTCGACTCCATGCTTCACGCATACAACCTGTGAAATCCCACCCAAATACATACGTATCTCCAGCCACAACCATACATGCATTTTCCTCTCTACATAACCACACAAGCCTCTTCTACGCAAACTACATACAACACAGCTCCCGCCTCGCTACGCTCCACACAGCTCACCTCACATCAATCTCTTCTACCCGCACACTATGCCTTACGACTACATCTTACATCCTCTAGCGTTTCCCCGCTGCTCTGCTCGCTCCTAACAATGCTTCCACTCTCCCACGTCCACACCAGCTCCATTTCCAACTTTTCCACTCCATGCTTACTTCCATTGCACCATTCCAAATGCCTATCCTCCCTACCAACCAGCACTCCAACCTTGCTTGTTGGGCATGGCCCAAGTTGGTGGAGTTTTTGGCGAAGCGAAGTCCAAATAAGCCCAGTGGAAAAGCAAAGTCCAAGCATGGCGCAGTTTTGTTGGAGCGTAGCTCCAGCACAGCAATTATTTTTGTCAAGAGGTACAAGCGAAGCGAGGTCTAGCAGCGACCTATTTTGGGTAAACAACTCTGCAAATCCTGAGAGCGGGGTGAGGAGTGATGTGGAGTTGGAGGAAAGCGACTTGTCGCCTTAGTACAGATAGAGTACTAAGACAGCTAGGGAGGCGGAGACCGTTAGAAGCAAAGCAGCGAATCGACAGCGACAAAAGAAGCAGAACGGCTGATAGCGACGCATCAGTAGGCAGTCAAAGCTGCACAGTCAGAACTGCGACTGTCAAAAGAAGCGTTAGAGCCAGAAGCGGCGCAAAAAGGTAGCTGAATTCAAGTGAAGTAGTTGTTGACTGTGACAGGCCTGGTTAGCAGGGTAACTGCGCCATTTTTGGGTACTATAGGAATTTTGGCCCACAATGATTGTAAAGATGTAAGAACAAGAAGACAAAAAGAGGCTCTGCAACTGTGTGCGCAGAGACCCATTATAGAGAGAAGATTATGCAACTGTGTGCGCAGACTGGAATTGTTGACCCTTGCCTTTAATATAAACAACAGTTCCCATGGACATAGCTCTCATCCTGGGGGTGAACGACGTAAATACTCATGTTATGTGATTGAATTTGTGAGATTGCTTATGTGTATGTTCATGTTTATGTATAAGTTCAATCTTTTATATGTATTTTCACATGCATGGTTGATGAGAATAATATATTAAGTATTGAATGTGTATAACTGAATGTGTAAGTAATTCTGAGCATATTGAATGCATAAGTTATATGGACAAACACTAAGTTAGCGAAGTCTGTAATGTGTGAGATTTCTTAGAAGCACAGTCCTGGAGTTGTGCTATTGTATTGTAGGAATTGCAAAGTGCACAGTCCCATATGTGCGTAGTAATAACAAAGCATATGTGAAGTCGGGGGAACTTCTCCCGAGCCAGTCTCATAACCACGCATCACCTGATTACAGAAACCTGCTTCTATAATCCCCCATAACTTTGCCTCGGGTGAGGCCTCAGCCTGTTCACAGGTTGTTGCCGAAAGGGCTAGTGGAGAAGTGGTATTCTTGGTCCCCTAACCACACCGAACCTGGCTCAGTACAAGAAAGATAAATAATATAGTAGTAACCAACAAATGGTTCCATTTCTGCGCTTGAACTGGTGATGTGCTCTAATAACTGGAATCTCGAGAGGACAGAAATACAGAACTAGGTAACTAAGACAAAGGACAAATTTGTGAAGACAGAAATCAGACATCCATGCTTATCTACGGAAGAATGGTTACAGAGATATCTCTTCTCTGACATACACGAAATCTTCTTTGCATCCTTCAACAACAAGCTACACAAGTGGATATTGAGGCTTGCAAAGAGGAAAAATTGCTTTAAAGGTGGAGAACCTATAGTGTGGAATCTAGAACTGATTCAGAGACTTAAACTAGTGGATAGCCCAATATCAAGAGCACTAGACTTCCGGATCGACAGTGTACTAGAAGGCCACGTTACAGAATTTGATGTGGACACTCTGAAGTCCTATAACGCAACAGAGGCAGATTTCTTCAAAGGGTTCAAAGGTAAGTACCTGAAAAATTTCAGTCTATACATTAAAATGATGTTAGCAGAAAAAGGTGTCTTAAGAATGCAATAAAAGCACTAGGAATTTGCATCTGTAATGTTCAATAACATAGACAGTGACACTGAGGAAAATATCTATACATTACGAAGTGGAAAGCGATACAAGTTCAGCACTAGTAATAGGTCTCATGAACCTGGACCTCGCATATCTCTAGAGACTGAGTTAGGAAGTGACAAATACTCATATGATGTTGAGGATGATAGTGAAATAGAGCCTAGAGTAACTTCCTATCATCCCATCACTCCACAGAAACCTCCAATTGATGACAGAAACACTACTAACCCACAAAACACCAATAGTAGAAACAACGCAGGAGCCAGTACTCGGAACGTTCCAAGTAGTAGTATACCTAAGTCTTCACAGAACACTGCGCCTCCTATAAGAAGAATGATAGACAACATTAAGCTGCCTATATTCAAAGGAACTGGTCTCGAAGACCCAAAGCAACATTGATTTCTTTGTGAATCCGTGTGGAATGTCAAACAAGTACACGATGATGCCATTAGACAGGTACAACTAGTCACCACATTCAAGGACAGATCCTTAACGTGGTTTACGAAGTATTTTGTTTGACATAATAGTACACTAGTGGATATCAGGATTGCGCTCATCAGAGAGTTTAAAAAACCCAAGTCAGAATCGCAGTGTATCACAGAGCTGAAAGAAATTAAGAAAAAACCAAGTGAAACAGTATGGGAATTTGATAAAAATTTCAAAGCGTTGTTATACCAAGCGAGGTTTGAAATAGCACCACAACAGCACCAAGAATGGTTCATATCCGTGATGTTGCCCCATATCTGATTACCGTTGATGCAACAGAAAGTTGCTTCGCAAATAGAGGCCCTAGAAACTGCGATGAAACTAGAAGCTTCGCCTATAGGAGAGACTAGCGCATGAATGGTTCAGATACAGAACCAACTAGCAAATATGACATTACAACTGCAATATATGAAGAAAGGAAAATAAACTCGAGAAGAGGTTTGGTGTACAAAGTGTAAGGGAGAAGGACACTCTAAAGAACACTGTCCGGATTTAGAGATTACATCACCAATGGATCTCCAAACCCATTAAATCAACAACAAGGACCATGGTGCGATATTTTTCGATGTAGAGGACATCGCCCAGAGGACTGCTACTTACTCCAGAAGTATGTGCAAACACCAAAGATCCTATACTGCACATTTTGTAAGTCAGTTGGCCACGATGATAACAATTGTAGAGCATATGACCTCGTGATAGAAAGAAAACATGATGTCTATAGAGTTCAAGGGGAAACGCAGAATAACATTGAAAACGTGCAGTATGATCAAGGCACATACAGAGGACGTGGCGGATTAAGAGGAAGAGGATGAAACACTGGACAAGGATGAGGAAGAGGTCAGATTGTATGTTATAACTGCACTCAACCAGGACATCTAGCTAGAGATAGTATGAACCCTTGTACTACTTGTAAATATTGTAAAATCATTTGAACATGTCATTGAGGTATGCCCTATTTTGCAAGCAAAAATGCAAGAGAGAAGACCAAAAGCGCAAAATCAGAACATATAGATGATCGGAACTGAAAAACAGAATACAGATTGCAACATTCATGTTGTAACGCGAAGTGGAGACATGACAGGTGGAGATCAAAGAACTAAAGCTTCGACTTCTGAGGATCAACAAGCTAGACCGAAGCCTACTGAAGGGGCTTGGATAAGGAAAGAAAGTGGAAAAACACTTGCTTTCAACCTGCATAAAGAAAAAGAGGTCTTTATGGAAGCAAGAGAAACCTTGAAGGAATAAAATCCTTCAACTCCGAGAATCAAGTTGCGAAGTGAGACCGCACCTGTGATGGATATGCACGGTTCATATGATCATTCACGTACTGCAGCAGACTAGATGAGTCATGTTGTGCAACTGTTACAGAGCTGCATGAAGTTGTTAAAGCATGAAAATGCTTTGGAAAAATTACATATCCTACTGAGTCATTACGAGCATCGTAATGTAGTAAACGAATCACATAGAGTGGTTCATCATATTAAGAATAACAAAAGAACCGAAAGAGAAATGAGACTAAGTGTGCAGATCAGAGAGTTTGAAATGGATGAGATTATCCTTGACTTAGGATTAGAAGTAAATGTCCTGACAAAGCATACATGGGAACAAATGGGGAAGCCAAAGTTATCATGGTCACCCATACAGTTGAGGCTATAATCAACAAAATGCTCTACCCTTTGGGAGATTATCAAATGTCCTTGTTGACATTGATGGAGTGCGAAGTAAAGCAGACTTCAAGGTTATTGAGATTATAGATGATAGCAATCCATATCCTACATTATTGGGGATAGATTGGGCAATTGATAACCTTGCAATTATCAATATGAAAAAGAAGAAGATGATATTCGAAGGAACAGATATCAGGGTCATCGCACCTTTAGACCCTGCACAGGGACCTAGATACACTGAACCAATAAGAGAAGAATGCAAAGCTCAAGATCTGGATCATATCTACAAGATGATGGTGAATCAAGCAGATTACGTCAATCCAACCGATGATGGAACATTGAGTTGGCGATGTGATAGTTCTTGCATATCAGAATCAGATGTAGGACTAGAGAATTGGCAGACCTTAGATGCTTAGAGAAACTTTGAATTTATCAGACAAAATCTGAAATTTTGGCTAAAAGCCAATATCCAAGATGCTGAAGAAGGGGCTCTGATACCACTGAAGCAGATAATTATGTCTTCTAGGGAAATACCCAGTGTAAATAATGTAAATAATCCATATAGGAATATAATAAAATAAATGATCATTTAAGAGATGATTATTACATAGGTTTGGTCGCCTTTAAATATGGCTAGAACTTTAAGACGAGAAGACATGTCTTTTCCTAACTATTAAACTATTAACTATTTAATTATTTAATTATTTCTTTATTTATGTTCGTTACAGAGATCACATAGACATTTGCACGAAAGCATGGACACACGTACCACAAGCAGAATGGGTCCATCGGTTTGTGCACACATTGGAACAAATTCCAAAGAATTGGTACACAGACACAGAACTTCGTACAGGAACAGTAGAATGGTCCGTCATGACTAATAACTTCCAAGCGACTTTCAGTTTCGAGGATGACTTTCCAAGTATAAATGAGGCATTATAGATAATCAAAAAGAAGGTATTCAATGACACATCAGAACTTGTGTATCAAGAACAAGCATGGGAAAGACAACTAGAACATGCCTTGGAATGTTATAACTTCACTTTAGATGAAGATGAAGAGGAAAGTGAGGATGACAACCCGTGCAATGTTAACATACCTGAGTCAGAAGGAGAGCGCGAAGTAGAAGGACCTCCATTGGAAATTCTGGATCTAAGCAATCTTGTAAAAACTCGAAAAGTGAACATTGGAACTAGTGAAGAACCGAAGTTCGCTTCTATAGGTGATTACTGGGATGAGGAGACGGTCGCACATTTACTCCCAAATTTTTCCGAAATGAAAGGCATTTTGGGAGACTTGGGAGTCATGAAAATACCTCTCAATCCAGATGCAAATCCCATTAAGTAGAGACCTTATCGACTAAATCCAAGATACAAAGAAAGGGTAAAGGCAGAGCTGGATAAGATTCTTGAGGCAGGAATCATTGAACCTATAGAAGAATCAGAATGGATAAGTCCCATGGTTATCCAGGAAAAGAAAACTAAAGAGAAATTAGGATCTGCGTAGATCTCCGGAAGCTGAATGACGCATCGCTACATGACCCATTTCCTACTCCATTCACAGATGAAGTGTTAGAAAATGTTGGAGGGAGTGAGGCATACTCTTTCACTAATGGATTTTTTGGATATCATCAAATCATAATTGATACAGCAGACATGAACATGACTACATTTTCCATTGAATGGGGCTCATTTCAGTACATAGTTATGCCCTTTGGCCTGAAGAATGCACCTGTTATTTTTTCAAGAGTAGTTGTTGTTGCATTTAAGGATTTTATCCATAAATTTTTAGAGTGTATTTTGACGATTGGACAGTATTTGGGTTACTGAAGAACCATTATGCCAGTTTAATACTGATGTTAGCGAAGTGTAGACAACATCAGATCTCCCTCAACTTGAATAAAATCGTCTTCTGTGTTCCCTATGGAATTCTACTGAAACACATTGTTTGTAAACAAGGACATCAATCCAGCTAAAATCGTAGTTATTGTGAATTTTCCAGCACCTAATTCAGTAAAACAGATACCTACTACATTAGGGTACATAAGCTACTACAGGAAGTTCATCAAAGGATATGCGTATATCACTGCGCCTATGGAAAAATTGTTGAATAGGGAAGTGAAGTTCATTTGGACTGAGGGTTCTCATAAAGGATTGGACACACTGAAAGAGAAGATGGTAATTGCACCTATCCTAGATTTTCCAGACTAGAGTAAACCATTCCACGTGCATGTAGATGCTTCATCCATAGCACTTGGCATCGTGCTAGCTCAACCAGGTGAGGGAGGCATTGACCATCCTATTGCATTCTCAAGCAGAAAGATGTCCTCAGCAGAAAATAATTATACCACAATAGAAAGAGAGGGCTTAGCCATGGTGTACGCACTGCAGATGTTTAGACACTATTTGTTGGGTGCGCACTTTTGTATGTTTACTAACCATTCGACTTTGAAATACCTGGTCAATAAACCAGTGTTAAGGGAAATAATATGTAGATGGTTGTTACTCTTTCAAGAGTATGACTTTGAAATCATCGTTAAGCTAGGTAGGTCGAACTTAGGACCTTACCATCTTTCCAGAATTGAATCAGGCGAAGAACCTACCAACCTGGAAGATAGTCTACTAGATGCGCAGTTGTTTGCTATCCAAATAGCAGATGACTATTATAGGGATATTGTAGAATTCCTGACCACAACGTTGGAACCTACATATTTTACTACACAGCAGAAGAAACAACTAGTATTAAAAGCAGCTGACTTCACCATAATTGTAGGACAGTTATACAAGCTAGGACCGGATGAAGTACTGTGCAGATGTGTGCTAGAACATGAGAAACCAGTGATACTATCCAAAGCACATTCAAGGGTATCAGGAGGCCACTACGCACGAATATCTACTGCGCAGAAGATTCTAAGGGCAGGACTCTGGTGGCCTACGCTCCACAAGGATTCAATGGAACATTCTTGTGGTTACTGTAATGTCTCCAACAAATTTTATTTTTTTTTCCATGCTTTTGTTTGGCTTTTCTGTCCTTGAACAATAATGGAATTTAACACGTATTTAAATAGAAGAAAATTCAATGCTGATCCTACTAAACTGCTTACCCTCAAGTTCTTCCTAAGGGTTAGAAGGGTATTAGGGTTGTCATGCCACTTACTTAGCTACGGCTAACACCTATCCACGTTGATTGCAGGTACGCTCCTACTATCAGAAATTCCTTATGGCTCAGGTATAATCTGTTAATTTGGACACTCTCGTTGCTTACTTACCACATGGTTAATGGCCTTCAAAAATGTAAACAAGAGAATGCAATGCCATCATAATTGTTTTGAAAGAATGACATTCTACTTGCATAATCAAATTGTTGAAAACTTAAAAGGGTAACAAAACTCGATCACAAGGTTTTTACCTCAATAGCACTCTAAGCCAAACGGTGGGTTTTTCTACAAGGTGCTTATCCTGTAAAGATTATTGAAGTTCTCCTATCTTATACAAGTTATAAATTTCAAATCACAAATATCCGATGAGTTGTTCAAAGGGTAATCACAAACATCCTCTTGGTTTCCAATTAGACCATCAATACTACAAAGTTCATGGCAAAACTTTGAACTATGAATTCATGTTACACATTTGGAAAATGTAATATAGCAACTTAAAAGTATAGTGCCGGACGCACTATGCAGAGGTTTTATTATCAATCAAACAGATCTTAAACCAAAGTGGTTGTACGATGCCGGAAGTGTCTCCCAGGCCTGCCAGCGAAGTTCAGTGAGTACTGGGCCACGTGACTCCATTAAAGGTGATTCAAGGTAAGAGTGCCACCTGCACACCTGAAGTGACTGGAAGGGTTTCCTCGTTTTCTAGACAAGAGTTGAACTCCACCAGCCAGATTAAATTATTCTCTGGTTTCAAGTTAGGGTTCTGATATGGCGATAAGACTACAACATCATGCTCCAGAAACAATTCAGGGGTTTTTCTGCCGTGGAAAAATTTAGAAGCTAAACTTTGTTTGTCACGGGCAACCATGAGGAGTTTTCTCCAAACCCCAATGGAGTAATCATTCACCCTTGGCTTACTCTGAGGTACGCTCAACCCAAGCTCAGAAATTTGTTTCAGTTGGACTGTTCAAAAGTATCAGAATACTAATAATAAATCTACTGGTGCTGGAAGGTAATCGAGATTGGAGTAATACAGTTCGAACGTGAGTCCTCTTGCTTGGTAAGTGGCATTACTTCCATTTCAGAAGTATCCAAAAAAACTTGGGGAAGGACCTTCTTCCAACATCACAGAGAGAAGTTGGTTTTTCATCCATGGCTGAGTTTGAAGTTTTGCTGGTTCGACTTGGATTAAGGGTTTTCTTCTAATGTCGCAAGCAGGTGTAAGAAAAAATTGTAATAATAAACCCCTATGAGTTCTAAATCGAATAGCATACAGGACTGTCAAGTTTTTAATTGTTTTACTATGTAATGAACTGTCAATTTTTCTTTATTTTTCTGTGTATGGAACCGTAAAGTCTTTCTTGCTTTCTTGTAACTTTAAAAGCTTCCGGTGACCTTAGATCAGAATCATTATTTCCAGAATTGTCTTTATATAAAGTCTCTCGCCCTTGACTTCCTGTATGCGTGTAAAGCTCAAACTGAGGGTTCCACGATAAGTGCATTTTGAACTGCTTCCAGTTTCGTTTTTCCATACTGCTTAGATAGTAAAAGCTATATAATCCACAGAAATCATTTTTACTGTAAGTTATGCGTTTTATTTGAAAGGGAATCTATACTTCCAGTATTTACGATAAAACAAAGGCCTATTAACTTCATTCTCTTTTGATGAAATCATGGTAGTGAAAAACCCCATCCCTAAACGTCGCCGGTCTAGGAACAACCCAGACCCTAATTCCTTTACCAATCTGGTTTATAATACTGTTAGCAAAACAGGATCGCAGAGCAATAACAATAAACAGAAATGCAAATATAATCACACATACACATTACAAGAGAGACACAGATATATCGTGGTTCACCCAACTTCGGCTACGTCCACACTGAATTTGCCAGTCCTTATTATTATTACCGTCCAGCAAGATGAAGGGATACAACCTGCAGCACAACCGCTGCACTTCCTCTTCTCTGTTTCACAGTCTCTCTCCAGATCTCAAAGATCTTTACAATGCATAAAACCTAATACATCAACCCTAGCCGTATTACAATGTCCTTCTTTTATAAGGGAAATACAATGGGAAAATACCACGGGATACCCAAAACCATGGGCCCCCACACCCCCCCGCTGGGGTGAGTGTATAGTCCACCTACATATCATATAGAACTGGGGTACAAACACGGCTGATACAATATCATTTATGAGACTAGAAGATCTGGCTCCACAACCAACAAATACCCTGTTTTATACATTATCTAATACCTGTAAGTCTTGGTGGATCCATGACGCCCTGGCTGGGAGTACTTATGTTTTTTCCAATAATCGCCCAAACCCTAAATGTAGTTTGGATGGAAAATCGAAATATTGAATCGTTGTCTGAGAAATAAAATAATTTTCTGCTTGTTTCATGGGTGAATCGTTTAAGTTATCTCCTCCAGGCCGATGGTGATCTCAGGTTATCCGAATGGCGTTTTGAATGAAAAACCCTAGTTATCTATGCTGGTTAAAACTCACAATTGAAAAATTCTCTGTATATATATGTTTCATATATAAGATTTGAGATTTGATGAGATTGTCTGTAAGATTTGAGATTCGATGAGAATGTCTGTAGATTCTCTGGCTCTGTTTCATTTGGAACTGCATTGTGGATGGCAATCACGTTTTATTTTTCTGTCTGTGTATGGATAAAAGGCGTTAAGCTGACATGTAAGCTGCCGATAAAAATGTTCTGTTGCTATCGAAGAAGATTTCGACCCATGTAAATCTGAATCCTCTGGTTAGATATATTTATATTACAAGGTCGGTAGATCTTGACTTATGATGAATGCCGAGTAGGAATCACATAGATCTGCGTATTGACTATGCTGGAAGGGAGACGGTAGTACAAGTTACATTTTGATGCAGAGTAATTATGTGCATCCAATCCAGGAGATCATTGGCTTCCATGAAAGTGCTGCTTGGGTTACTATTGAACTAGCCATATTATCTTGCCTCCAGTTTCAATCTAGGTCTATTTAGACACATGTGTTTTTCATATTTTTAAAAACGAGTTGGGGGGGGTTCTTGCTTATGAAACCCTCCAATTTCGTAAACGTATAATGAAATGATACGACTTAAGATAATTAGAAAATCATACAAATCAGTAATCCATATTAAATTAACACAAATCAAATTTCCATTGAAGTACTAAATACAGGCCCGGCATCCTTTAACAGAATTAGAACACATTGCCTTTCTTATGATCAAACTACTTTTAACTTATCTGGCAAAATAAAGTAATAAGAAATACTGAAGAGTCTGAGCTTAGCAAAAACTGAAACTTGTAAACCGAATGTAGCAGGAACAGCCACGTTCCACCCAACCGTAGATTAGATACAAACACCAAGTCTGTCCGTAATCACCCCCGAGCCAGATGCATGCATGAAAAAGTGAGGACAGTCAGCCTCAGAATACTCAGTCACGTTCCTCCGAATCCCTTGCCTAACACAAAGTGCTCACACAACAAGTATCTCTCTCTGGCATACTCAGCAACGTCCTGCCTCTCACATATGCCCCTCCTTTATAGTTTTTGCCTAAGTCTTATCATTAGCAGCCAATTCCTCATGGAATTTTCGCAGCTAAGTAAATCCCTGATTTTTAGGGTGTGTCTAGTGTCTTAAATACACTTCTGACACCTGTTCTGGTTTCCCAGAGGTTAACTCTAACTTGTCCCCCACTTTTCCATGCATGATCTCCTCATTTAACTTGGCTGTCCCTGCTCATCCTTTTATTAAAAAAAAAAAAAAATTTAAATAAAAGTTGTTTCTTACAACAGTCCTCCTAGGACTTCTTCAACAGATTTTTCATCTAGTCCTCTTATTGAAATGAATTTCTCAAATATAACAATATATATATATATATATATTTAAGAACATAAAACATAATGTCATATCATTATTTGGGGAACGTCACATCCTTGCCCCCTTATTATGAACACTGTCCTCAGTGTTCTAGTCTTCCTCCATCGGTTCTGGGAACAAATTCGGATACTTTTCTAGTATCTCACTTTCCAATTCCCATTTGCCTCCTCAGGACTAAAGTGCTTCCATTGCACCTTTACCTGAGCGATGGCTCGGTTCCGAAGTACTGTTTCTTTCCTGTCCAGAATGCGTAAAGGTTCCACTTGAAATTCGCCTTCTGGAGCCTCCTGAATCAAATTCCAATCAATAATATGAGTGGGGTCATGAATATAATTTTTCAGTAATGAGATGTGAAAAATATTATGAATTTTTAAATGTGCTGGTAATGCCAACTTATAAGCTACGGGTCCAATCCTTTCAAGTATTTGGAAGGGCCCACAGAATCGTGGTGCCAGTTTAGTGCAACTCCCTAGTAGGAGTGAGCTTTTCTTTGGTTTAACCCGTAAGTACACATGAACTCCAACCGAGAATTCCTTATTCTGTCTTTTTAGGTCAGCATAACTTTTTTGGCGGTCTTGCGCCAACTTTAAATTTTTTTCACCTTCTGGACTATTTGCTCCATAACCCGCAGCAAATCCTGTCCTACCAATAAACGATCGACCGGACTATCCCAGCTAACTGGGGTAGTGCACTTTCTCCCATAAAGAATTTCGAATGGGATCATTCTTGATGATGCTTGGTACTCGTTGTTGTAAGCGAACTCTACCAGATGTAAATAGTCTTCCCATTTGGCGGGTCTTTCCATGACGTACATTCTCAGCATATCTTCAATGATCTGATTTGTATGTTCAGTCTGTCCATCCGTTTCAGGGTGATAACTCGTGCTGAAATTAATTCTTGTTTCCAGACCTGCAAATAAAGACTTCCAGAATTTGGATGTAAATTTTGCATACCTGTCTGAAATTACCATCTTTGGTACTCCGTGTAATCTGAATATTTCTTTGAGAAATATTCCCGCAATATCTGCTGCCTTGAATGTGGTTTTTACAGGAATGAAATGTGCAGATTTGCTAAATTTGTCAACCACCACCATTATAGAGTCATGTTGTCGCTGTGTTCTCGGCAAACCTGTGATAAAATCTAATGAAATCACTTCCCATTTCCACTCAGGAATTGGTAATGGTTGTAACAACCCAGCAGGATGTCTATGGTCTGCCTTCACTTGTTGACATTCCAAGCATTTAGATAAATAATCAGCTAGATCAGTTTTTAATTTAGGCCAAAAGAACTGTTTTCTAAGGGCTGTTATCATTTTTTGATACCCGGGATGACCTGCAAAAGGGGGTTTGTGCATCTCATTTAGAATAAATAATTTAATTTCTGCAACATTAGACATGTACAGCCTATCTTTGAACCAAATCAAACCTTTCTGATCAATACTTAAATCTGTCCCGTTCATGTTTATCTCATTTTTCTGAATTTTACTTTGCATATTTATGTATTCTGCATCCTGTTCGCTTGCCACCTTTATTTTATCCATGAGATTACTCTCTGGTTGACTCATTATTATTTCGTACACCTCATGGTTCCTTCGACTAAGTGCATCTGCCACCGTATTTTCCTTACCCTTTATGTGTTTTACATCAAAGTCGAATTCACTTAAGAAGGCCATGCACCTCGCTTGTCTGGCATTGAGTCCTAGTTGTTTAAATAAGTTCTTGATGCAAGTGTTATCTATTAGTAACAAAAATTTCTTTCCCAGCAGGTAGTGGCGCCACATTTTCAATGCGTGTACTACTGTCGTTAATTCCAAGTCGTGAACCACGTAGTTGCGTTCATGCTCTTTTAGCTTCCGTGATTCATAACACACTACATGTCCGTCCTGGGACAGTACTCCTCCCACTCCTTCTTTACTAACATCCGTACAAACCGTGTATCCCTTACACGGGTCTGCTACTTTTAGAACAGGTGCTTTGGTCAGTAAATCCTTGAGTCGTTCAAAACTTTCTTGACACTTGCAGGACCAAACAAACTTAATCCCCTTTTTCTGTAGTGAAGTAATGGGATAGGCAATCTTTAAGAATCCCTCAATGAACCTTCGATAGTAACCTGTGAGTCCCATGAAAGATCTAATATCAGCTACATCCCTCGGTACTAGCCAATCCGCTATGGCTTTTATTTTCTGTGGGTCGACCGAAATTACTTCTTCAGAAATAATATGGCCTAAGTACTGAATTTCCTTTTTAAAGAACTCACATTTCTCCAACTTAGCATACAACTGATGCTCCCTCAAGGTTTGCAATACAATTCTTCTATGCTGTTCATGTTCTTCCTTTGACTTGGAGTATATTAGGATATCATCAATAAAAATCAACACAAACTGGTCTAGGTATTTGTTGAAAATACCGTTCATTAGGAACATGAATGTGGTAGGGGCGTTGGTTAGACCGAAAGGGATCACTACAAATTTGTAGTGTCCGTATCAAGTTCAGAATGAAGTTTTACTAATGTCTTCATTTTTAATTCGAATCTGATGGTACCCAGATCGAAGATCCAATTTGGAAAAGACTTTGGCTCCCCCTACTTGGTCGAACAAATCGTTAATTCGTAGTAAGGGGTATTTATTCTTAACAGTTACCTCATTCAGTTGCCTATAGTCGATACATAGTCTTAGAGTCCCATCTTTTTTCTTAACAAAAAGGACCGGTGCACCCCAAGGCGAGACACTAGGTCTTATATACCCTTTGTCTAGTAATTCTTGAATCTGAATTTTTAATTCTGTCAATTCTGGAATACTCATCCTATAAGGTACTTTTGACACCGGTGCGGATCCTGGTAAAAGTTCAATGGAAAAATCTATTTCTCGTTGAGGGGGTAACCCCGGTATTTCTTCTGGGAATACGTCTAGGAACTCGCCTAAGACAGGATGCTCTGCTATGGAAGCTTGGATTCCATTGAGGAGTAAATCAGATACTCGTACAGCGTAAATCTTGCATCCTTTTCTCATGCACTTCTTTAACTGCATAGCAGAAATCTGTCTAACAGAGACAGGTTTCTGTTTTCCATTCACTGTTCTTAGAGTTTGGTCTTCAGCAATGTAGGTGAAGTTTTTGGTAAAGCAGTTCAGTACTACTTTATATCTTTCAAGCCAGTCCATACCTATTATCATGTCGTACGATCCCAAAGGTAACACATTTAAATTAATCTTTGTTTTGTGGTCTTGTATTTGAAGTTCACACTCAGATATATATTCAGTTACCTTCCTCTTTGCTCCTGTAGCTAACTGAACTAACCAGGGTTTTGGGTGCTTTACCTTGGTGAGTTGACAATGCTCCATCATCTTGGGAGTGATGTAGCTTAAAGTTGCCCCAGGGTCAATTAAAACAATACAAGTATGGTCAAAATTTTTACCTTCAATCTCCACAATTGCAGATTGATGATCTGCCTGTCGGTCTTCCAAGGCTGCGTTAATTCGGTGATAACTTTTCCCAATGTCTCCCACCATGGATGCCTCCTGCATATTATGCAGTACCCTGTTTGCTTCATTGTATCGGGGACAGTTCCTGCGTAAATGGGCTTCACCACATTCCCAACACTTCAGGGGTTCTTTAGGGGTACCGACACTTCCTTTTATTCCCATGTTAGGGGGTTTAAAAGTTTTGTACTGCAACTGTTCATTCTTAGGAAATGAATTTCCTTGGAAATTTTTGGGCATGTTCCTGAAGGGCGGGGGTTTGAAACCTTTCTTCCACTGGTTAAAATTTTCCTGTTTCTTATCCTTCCATGCCTTAGTAGTATCATTCCTTTGTTTGTATTGTTCAAAACATAGTCTGGCCTTCCTCATTGCTTTTTCTAAAGTTCTTGGATAGTCGAACTCAATTCGATCTTTATAGGACTGCGGCAGACAGCTTAAGAACCGTTGTACCTTCAATTTTTCTTCCTTGATATATGGAACGAACCGTAACAGGTCTAGAAATTTATTGATAAGGTCTTCCATTGTCATTTGACCCAGTTTCAATTCGTATAATTCCTTGGTTTTTCTTTCATAATAACTTTCTGATAAGTACTGTTTCTTGAATAGTTTCTTGAATTCTTCCCATTCAAGGTTCTTCTCTTTCAGCCCCTGGGAAATCTTAAGGTCTTGCCACCATATGCTGGCCTTCCCCTTCAGGTTGTAAACAACCATTATAACTTTCATGTTGCTGGAGTAATTGTAGATTTTAAAGTATTTTTTGATGTCCAACAACCAGGCTTCTGCTTCTTCCCCAGTCTTTGATTCTCCATCAAAGATGGTAGGTTTTATCTTTTTGAATTCACCTTCCAGGTGGTCCACCTTCCTCTTTCCCATGGTCTTGTCTTGATGCTCAAACTTCTGGGTCTTGTTAGAGGAGTTTCCCTTTTTCTCAGCGCTTTCGTCAGTTTCTTCTTTCCTCTTGGTCTCCTCCTTTTGTTTTTCGCCATTATTCTTTTCATGAAGACTCTGCAGCAAAATCTCATTGATTTCTTGCTGCTTTTCTTGAGCTTTCTTTAGTTGTTCATTGTCTGCCTTGAAGCTTTGTATCTCCACGATCAGACTTCTCATGGTTTCTAATACCTGACTTGCTTCAGAATGTTCTTCTGTTCATGCTTGTTCATTTCCTTCAGGCTGTTCTCCGTATTCCTCTTGCGAAGTCATCTGAAAATTCAACTGAAACACATGCATACAACATCCGAATACATTATTAGAATTTTTTATATTTTCATGTTCAACAGAAGTTAGGTGTTTCCAAGGTGACAGGGTTGAACCTCGCTCTAATACCATATGTAATGTCTCCAACAATTTTTTTTGTTTTGTTTTGTTTTTCCATGCTTTTGTTTGGCTTTTCTGTCCTTGAACAATAATGGAATTTAACACGTATTTAAATAGAAGAAAATTCAATGCTGATCCTACTAAACTGCTTACCCTCAAGTTCTTCCTAAGGGTTAGAAGGGTATTAGGGTTGTCATGCCACTTACTTAGCTACGGCTAACACCAATCCACGTTGATTGCAGGTACGCTCCTACTATCAGAAATTCTTTATGGATCAGGTATAATCTGTTAATTTGGACACTCTCATTGCTTACTTACCGCATGGTTAATGGCCTTCAAAAATGTAAACAAGAGAATGCAATGCCATCATAATTGTTTTGAAAGAATGACATTCTACTTGCATAATCAAATTGTTGAAAACTTAAAAAGGTAACAAAACTCGATCACAAGGTTTTTACCTCAATAGCACTCTAAGCCAAACGGTGGGTTTGTCTACAAGGTGCTTATCCTGTAAATATTATTGAAGTTCTCCTATCTTATACAAGTTATAAAAGAGGAGATGTTTGGAAATTTCAAATCACAAATATCCGATGAGTTGTTCAAAGGGTAATCACAAACATCCTCTTGGTTTCCAATTAGACCATCAATACTACAAAGTTCATGGAAAAACTTTGAACTATGAATTCGTGTTACACATTTGGAAAATGTAATATAGAAACTTAAAAGTATAGTGCCGGACGCACTATGCAGAGGTTTTATTATCAATCAAACAGATCTTAAACCAAAGTGGTTGTAGATGCCGGAAGTGTCTCCCAGGCCTGCCAGCGAAGTTCAGTGAGTATTGGGCCACGTGACTCCATTAAAGGTGATTCAAGGTAAAAGTGCCACTTACACACCTGAAGTGACTGGAAGGGTTTCCTCGTTTTCTAGACAAGAGTTGAACTCCACCAGCCAGATTAAATTATTCTCTGGTTTCGAGTTAGGGTTCTGCTATGGCGATAAGACTACAACATCATGCTTCAGAAACAATTCAGGGGTTTTTCTGCCGTGGAAAAATTTAGAAGCTAAACTTTGTTTGTCACGAGCAACCATGAGGAGTTTTCTCCAAACCCCAATGGAGTAATCATTCACCCTTGGCTTACTCTGAGGTACGCTCAACCCAAGCTCAGAAATTTGTTTCAGTTGGACTGTTCAAAAGTAGTAGAATACTAATAATAAATCTACTGGTGCTGGCAGGTAATCGAGATTGGAGTAATACAGTTCAAACGTGAGTCCTCTTGCTTGGTAAGTGGCATTACTTCCATTTCAGAAGTATCCGGAAAAACTTGGGGAAGGACCTTCTTCCAACATCACAGAGAGAAGTTGGTTTTTCATCCATGGCTGATTTTGAAGTTTTGCTGGTTCGACTTGGATTAAGGGTTTTCTTCTAATGTCGCAAGCAGGTGTAAGAAAAAATTGTAATAATAAACCCCTATGAGTTCTAAATCGAATAGCATACAGGACGGTCAAGTTTTTAATTGTTTTACTATGTAATGAACTGTCAATTTTTCTTTATTTTTCTGTGTATGGAACCGTCAAGTCTTTCTTGCTTTCCTGTAACTTTAAAAGCTTCCGGGTGACCTTAGATCAGAATCATTATTTCCAGAATTTTCTTTATATAAAGTCTCTCGCCCTTGACTTCCTGTATGCGTGTAAAGCTCAAACTGAGGGTTCCATGATAAGTGCATTTTGAACTGCTTCTAGTTTCGTTTTTCCATACTGCTTAGATAGTAAAAGTTATATAATCCACAGAAATCATTTTTACTGTAAGTTATGCGTTTTATTTGAAAGGGAATCTATACTTCCAGTATTTACGATAAAACAAAGGCCTATTAAATTCATTCTCTTTTGATGAAATCATGGTAGTGAAAAACCCCATCCCTACACGTCGCCGGTCTAGGAACAACCCAGACCCTAATTCCTTTACCAATCTGGTTTATAATACCCTGTTTTATACATTATCTAATACCTGTAAGTCTTGGTGGATCCATGATGCCCTGGCTGGGAGTACTTATGTTTTTTCCAATAATCGCCCAAACCCTAAATGTAGTTTGGATGGAAAATCGAAATATTGAATCGTTGTCTGAGAAATAAAATAATTTTCTGCTTGTTTCATGGGTGAATCGTTTAAGTTATCTCCTCCAGGACGATGGTGATCTCACGTTATCCGAACGGCATTTTGAATGAAAAACCCTAGTTATCTATGCTGGTTAAAACTCACAATTGAAAAATTCTCTGTATATATATGTTTCATATATAAGATTTGAGATTTGATGAGATTGTCTGTAAGATTTGAGATTCGATGAGAATGTCTGTAGATTCTCTGGCTCTGTTTCATTTGGAACTGCATTGTGGATGGCAATCACGTTTTATTTTTCTGTCTGTGTATGGATAAAAGGTGTTAAGCTGACATGTAAGCTGCCGGTAAAAATGTTATGTTGCTATTGAAGAAGATTTCGACCCATGTAAATCTGAATCCTCTGGTTAGATATATTTATATTACAAGGTCGGTAGATCTTGACTTATGATGAATGCCGAGTAGGAATCACATAGATCCGCGTATTGACTATGCTGGAAGGGAGACGGTAGTACAAGTTACATTTTGATGCAGAGTAATTATGTGCATCCAATCCAGGAGATCACTGGATTCCATGAAAGCTCTGCTTGGGTTACTATTGAACTAGCCATATTATCTTGCATCCAGTTTCAATATAGGTCTGTTTAGACACATGTGTTTTTCAGAGTTTTAAAAACGAGTTGGGGGGGGGTTCTTGCTTATGAAACCCTCCAATTTCATAAACGTATAATGAAATGATCCGACTTAAGATAATTAGAAAATCATACAAATCAGTAATCCATATTAAATTAACACAAATCAAATTTCCATTGAAGTACTAAATACAGGCCCCGCATCCTTTAACAGAATTAGAACACATTGCCTTTCTTATGATCAAACTACTTTTAACTTATTTGGCAAAATAAAGTAATAAGAAATACTGAAGAGTCTGAGCTTAGCAAAACCTGAAACTTGTAAACCGAATGTAGCAGGAACAGCCACGTTCCACCCAACCATAGATTAGATACAAACACCAAGTCTGTCCGTAATCACCCCCAAGCCAGATGCATGCATGAAAAAGTGAGGACAGTCAGCCTCAGAATACTCAGTCACGTTCCTCCGAATCCCTTGCCTAACACAAAGTGCTCACATAGCAAGTATCTCTCTCTGGCATACTCAGCAACGTCCTGCCTCTCACATATGCCCCTCCTTTATAGTTTTTTCCTAGGTCTTATCATTAGCAGCCAATTCCTCATGGAATTTTCACAGCTAAGTAAATCCCTGATTTTCAAGGTGTGTCTAGTGTATTAAATACACTTCTGACACCTGTTCTGGTTTCCCAGAGGTTAACTCTAACTTGTCCCCCACTTTTTCATGCATGATCTCCTCATTTAACTTGGCTGTCCCTGCTCATCCTTTTATTAAAAAAAAATAAAAAAATTAAATAAAAGTTATTTCTTACAACAGTCCTCCTAGGACTTCTTCAACAGATTTTTCATCTAGTCCTCTTATTGAAATGAATTTCTCAAAGATAACAATATATATATATATATATATATATATATTTAAGAACATAAAACATAATGTCATATCATTATTTGGGGAACGTCACAGTTACGATGTTTTCCAAAGGACAGGGAATCCATCTCATAGAGATGAGATGCCATTAATGCCACAACTAACATTGCAAGCATTCAATAAGTGGGCTATTGATTTGTTGGGACCTATCAACCCACCAGGAAAGCGAACTGGCTCGAGATACATCATTACAACTATAGACTATCTAACCAAATGGGAAGAGTCAAAAGCAGTAAAGGACTGTAGTACAGTTACTGCCGTGCAGTTCCTTTTTGAAAACATCCTCACAAGGTTTGGATGTCCAAATATCCTAATGAAGCGATCAGGGAACTCACTTCTTGAATAGAACTATCGAATCCCTGATTGAGGAATTTCAAATTTACCATCAGAAGAGAACACCATATCATCCATAGGCCAATGGAACTATTGAGGATTTTAACAAAGTGTTGGAAAATGCACTGACTAAGGTATGTAATACAAACAAGGATGATTGGGATCTGCAAATACCAACTGTGTTATGGGCATATATGACAACTTGCAAGAAGTTGACAGGTTATACACCCTTCAGGTTAGCTTATGGACAGGAAGTTGTGATGCCAATGGAATACATAGTACCAAGTTTGCGAATTGTAGCATTCACAAACATGGCGAATGATGAGACAATGGAAGAAAGGTTACTACACTTAGTTGGGCAAGAAGAAGATCGTTTCATTGCAGGATTTCACCAACAAGTGAAAAAGTGAAGAGAAAAAGCATGGCATGATAGGCATATCAAGCACAAATTCTTTCAGGAAGGAGACCTTGTCCTCCTCTATGATAGAAAATTCATGAAGTTTCCTGGAAAATTTAAAATGCATTGGCTAGGGCCATACGTTGTCAAGAATGTTACTAATGATGGCGCAGTCCATCTAACCACATTAAGGGGAGAAAACCTACCAGGTCTTATCAATGGAAGTAGACTAAAACCCTACAGGGGTAGTCCTACTTCACCAGACATAGGTTGATCAACATCGAAGAAAATATTTAAGTGTCAAGTATAGTTGAAATTGGACACTAAAAATTGAGCAGATTCTGTACAAAATTTTGGTCAAATGTGAAGTTCCATGAAACATCAGCTGTGAAGTTAAAAAATGAAGAAGCATAAGTGTGCAAAGGAACTTCACACATTTTGTCTAAACTGTGTTGCATAGTACAAATAAGAAGCGCAGATGCGAAGTTAAAAATGAAGAAGCATAAGTACGCGATGGAACTTCACAAATTTTTTCTAGCCGTGAGCGAAGTTCGGATGAACTAGCCATTAAAATGTCGGTCGAAAAAACAGTCGTTATACAGTGTTTTTTCCAAACGACCACTTTTGCATTTAACGCAGATTTAACCATTTTTGATGCATTCAATGAAGGAAAGGACCAAGATTCTCGGCGTATTTGGCCAACGGTCACAACATTTAATGTCTATCTATCCATTTTTGGGTGCGCCTCAAGGTTATCTATGCCTATAAATAGTGTTAAGCACGGAATCGCGGGCTTTACCATCATTTTTCATTTTTTCCACAGGAGAGCTTAAGTTTTTACCAGCGAGAGCATGAGAAATCTTGAGCACATATAGAACAATTCCAAGTCGATGTCTGAGAAGTCAACAATCGAACAGGTTGTGAGGGATTTTAAACACTCAGGGCTTGCAGGTTTAATGAAAATGCCCATCAAAAAGTATGTTCCAGAAAGGGGTTCTAGGTCAAGAAGCTCCCCGCACCACGCACCAGCCATGCAACGAAAAGATAAGTAACCGCTTAAGGATCCTAAGAAGCCAAAGGTGGGAGGAATGTCGAGGTCCGGTCCACCACTACCACCAGGGGACAGGCCAATCTACCTCACACATGAGTATGTTCCACCAAGAAGTCTTGATGCACTAGCAGTTCATCTATTCAAGAATGCACAGTATGACATTCTTGTACCGCTGATTTCCAGCCATGTACGTACCCGTGATAACTTACTCGGATCATGATCTCTTAGAGGGGAAGGACCCTGAAGAGCCAAAATATCCTCAGTTCCAACCTGACCAATATATGTGCCGAAGGAATAATTAGAAAACGGGGCAAACTATTATTGTCGCGTAGGACTGGCTCAATTTGTTGGTGCCATTTGGATTGTTGCATCTCCTGCGTATACCACATTTTGAATGAAGTCCCGAGTGTATTGCAGTGGTGCGCACTCTGTTGCCGTGCACGCATTGGGTCTATCTGTGGCTCAACCGTAGGATCGATATAAACATCGACCTCATCCACTGAATCACCCATCTCAGCAAGCGAGGTGATGACCCCACAGTGGAGTTTGTGGGAAATACGAAGGACAAGGAGATTTCCAAGCGAATGAAGGAAGAATACAAATTAGTAAAGGGGATTCAGGGTTATGTCACATACAGAATTGATGACCTAGATACGCGATTCACTGTACAACTGCTAGTAGGTAAAGTTTTGAGAAAGTGGAGACTGGCGGAGGTGCAGGCCGCAACAGTTCTCTTAGCTGCAAAGGCCAAGGATGGAATACCATACAATTGGGAAAGTTACTGATTGAATGAGTTCTTGGACAATGTCTGCGAAACTCAAGAGACTGGCAGCCCATTTCACTACACTTGTCTGCTTATACTAATTGCTTTTATAGGCTGGAAGGAGCCATTGTACCATAACAACCTTCCAGTAATGTTAGGAGATTTTCGAGCCGCAAAATATCCCAACATGTGGGCAAATGCGAGGCCTAACAGACAACGCGTAAAAAATGAACAAATGTTTACTTACTACGGGCAGTTGTGCGATGTGATAAAGCGCACTCCGCACATCTCAAAGGACGTGACAACCAAATATCTCCAAAGGTTGATATTCAAGGCTTACTTGCACTTTAGCTATATTCAGCCAAGGGCCGAGAAGCAGAATCCAGAGTGTTTCCCAATGGATTACCAGCTGGATGCACAAAGGATCGATCTTGTTATAGAAGACTGGCCACAAGAGTGGAAGGTCGATGCACCAGTGGAAATCCATACCACATTGGAGGAAAGCATAGCTAAATATCCACCGGATGAAGAGGAGATAGGAAAATACGAGGCACAAAGAGGGGAAAAGAGAAAGGACCCTGAAAGTTCGACACCCAAAAAAGGACCCAGGAAGAAACATAGGGCGACCAAGACTCCACCAGAGGCGTAGCTACATGAAGAAGACTATGACTGCATTGCATTGCATGTAAGCAATCATCTAGAGGAGGCGCTTGATATAAAAGATAGCAAGAGAAAAGAAGGTCAAGCGCAACTAAACCAGAACCTTGTAGAGCTTAAGAGAATGGTTGCGAAGATAGAACAAGTACAGCAGGACTTGGTTCGAGAGTCTGACTCTGAAGGCAAGACGGGTGAATCCATTCAAAGAAATAGAAGGCTACCTTCCTTGACAACGAAACCCTGCCTAGTCAAAATGCAGCCTATTAACATCATCTTCCTGAATGATGAGTTAATTGAAGGCACAAAGAGGTTGGAGCATCTCGACATCAACGTTGGTATGCTACCTCTTGAGGGATTGCACAATCTGCATCTGCAGGTTGTAGAAGAGATCAAAGATAGAGACATAGTCTCTTACAATCAAAACCTACATCTAAAAGAGAGCTACAAAGAGTTGACAGAGGTATGTGTGTAGAAAACAAGAGAACTAGCTAAATCACATGAGAAGCGAAGAAGGATGGAAGAGACTGTTGCCACGGTATGTGCGCAAATACCAGAATGTGAAGCGCAACCAGAGATAGAAGATACCATAGTTAACATTGGCAATGTGGTAAGCGCTCTCAAAGCATAGATGGCGGATATGGAGATCTCACACAAGGCAGAGGTTGCTAGCCTCGAAACTCATAAGTTGCCTGGTACCCCACCAAGTATGGTAGAAGAATGAGTTGCAGCACTAAGGGATTCAACAGAAAACATCGCCATAGAAATAGAAAAATGCCAAGACTTACTCGATGAAGCTACTAAGGTATGGACTACATTACAAGAGGATGCTTCCCTACAGCAAATCCAAGATGACTTGCATCAACGACAGATAGAGTTGGATTCTGTGAACATAGCCATGAAAACCTTGAGACCCAGGGAGAAAATCTAGAAGTTTACAGAAGTCAAGGACTTGAAGAGAGAACTAAAAGTTCTGAGAAATAAAGAGGATGATAATTTAGTGAGGTTACAACCAATGCAAGAAGAGGCGCTCTCCCTATCCGAGGAAATCGAAGAAAAATTACAAGAACTCCACACCACGAAAAATATGGTAAAGGAGTATGCTCAAGAAGACGTCTCACAAGATATGTTGGAAACTTTCAAGGACTTCGAGTAGGAAACAAAGGAAGCAGTTCCGAATCTAAGCAGAACTCTTTAGGACTTCATTGGAAGATTGAGTCTCCCAGAGGATGCATAGCCAGAGCCAAGTGGATCAAAGACGATCCACGAGTAAGTCTTAGGGGCTTGTTGGGCATGGCCCAATTTGGCACAGTTTTTGGCGAAGCAAAGTCCAAGTAAGCACAGTGGAAAAGTGAAGTCCAAGCATGGCATAGTTTTGCTGAAGCGTAGCTCTAGCGCAGTAATTATTTTAGGCAAGAGGTACAAGCGAAGTGAGGTCCAGCAGCGACCTATTTTGGGAAAAACGACTCCGCAAATCTCAGGAGCAGGGTGAGGAGCGACATGGAGTTGGAGGAAAGCAACCTGTCGCCTTAGTTCAAACAAAGTACTAAGACAGTCAGGGTGGCGGAGACCGTTAGAAGCAAAGCAGTGGATCGATAACGATAGAAGAATCAGAATGGCTGAAAGCGACGCGTTAGTAGTTAGTTAGAGCCATGCAGTCAGAACTGCGGCTGTTAGAAGAAGCATGAGAGCCAAAAGCGGCACAGAAAGGCAACCGAAGTCAAGTGAAATAGCTATTGACTGTGAGAGGCTTGGTTAGCGAGCTAACCGTGCCATTTTGGGGGGGATATTTGGGTACTATATGAATTTTGGCCCACAATGATTGTAAAGACGTGACCCTTTGGCACGATCTATAAAGGGGGCAATTTTGTAAGGGAAGGGTTGGTCATTTTTTGTCTTAGTTTTGTGTTGTAAGAACAAGAAGAGAGAAAGAGGATCTGCAGCTGTGTGCGTAGAGACCCATTATAGAGAGAAGATTCTCCAACTGTGTGCGTAGACTGGAACTGTTGACCCTTCCCGTTAATATAAACAACAGTTACCGTGGACGTAGCTCCCATTCTGTGGGTGAACCACGTAAATACTCGTGTTATGTGACTGAATCTGTGAGATTGCTTATGTGTATGTTCATGTTTATGTATAAGTTCGTTTTTTTATATGTATTTTCACATGCATGGTTGATGAGAATAATATATTAATTATTGAATGTGTATAACTGAATGTGCAAGTAATTCTGAGCATATTGAATGCATAAGTTATATGGATAAACACTAAGTCAGCGAAGTCTGTAATGTGTGCGATTTCTTAGAAGCATAGTCCTAGAGTTGCGTTGTTGTATTGCATTGTATTGTAGGAATTGCAAAGTGAGAAGTCCCATATGTGCGCAGTAATAACAAAGCATAGGCAAAGTTGGGAGAACTTCTCCCGAGCCAGTCTCATAACCGCGCATCCCTTGATTACAGAAACCTGCTTCTGTAATCCCCCATAACTTCGCCTCGGGTGAGACCTCTGCCTGTTCATAGGTTGTTGCTGAAAGGGCCGATGGAGAAGTGGTATTGTTGGTTCCCTAACCACGCCGAACTTGGGTCAGTACAAGAAAGATAAAGAGCATAGTAGTAACCAAAATTGCTTCACACGCCACACCCGATTACATTTGCTACACTCGATCCATCTCCTCAACCATTCAACCAATTCCATCTCCTCCTCACTTTTCACACTTTGGCGCAAATCCCCATCACTACATTCTTTTCGAAACCCTAAATTCCTCCATTACAAATATTTTTATAATAATATTATTATTAAATAATAGTTATTATAATAATTCTTTTAAACCATAGTTTCTCCAATTCACAGTCCAACCAAAATAAATCATAATATATTATTATTATAATAATTATTATATAATCATTATTAATATTATAATTATTATTGTATAATAATTATTAATATTATAATTCAATTATGGTATAATAATTATTAATATTTAATAATTGTAATTACTACAATTATTAAACAAGAGGGGACAAGAAGAAAAGAATTCAAAGTCAAAGGAATACCATTTATCACCAAAAAGATCGAAGAAAATTTATTGTCGAAGAACTCAAATACAAAGGAAGACCATTTATCCCCGAAGACGTCAAGTCAAAAGGAAGACCCTCTATCGCCAAAAAAGTCGAAGACTATGGAAACCAATTTGCAGTTACAAAAAGAAAAATTAGAAGCTAAATTAACGTGTTATCAAGGTATCAATGAAATTTTGGAAATGGTGATTAAACTAGAAAAATCTCGAATAGAGTATAGAGAAGAGAATTTTTCTACACAAAAAAATTAGATAGAAAAATTATCTGCGCAAATTGACGAATTAAAGGATGAAAACTTGATTTCAATCAAAGATTACAAAACCAAGACATCAAGAAGGAATTTGATGATAATAAAGCACAAATAATGCGCTTAACAAAATCCTGAACGACAAGGATGAAGAAATTGCAAAAATACATGAAAAATTAGAATGCCAAGAATAAGAGATTTGCGGATGTCAGAAACAAATTAAAGAACTCCAACAAAGAAACGGCGACACTAAAAAGGCCCACAAGTTAGAGATCACAAAAGTCAATAACACGTTATCAAGCAACACATAAATTTTTTTGCTAAGAAACCATGATAAGACATTAGTTACAAAAATCAAGAAATTGAAAAATAGTCAGAAGAGATAGCACTCTAGTGAAGACATCGAAGGAAAGATTCTAGAGAAGCAAGAAGAAAATCGTCATCTCAAAAATCATAATGAAGATCTTAAGGAACAACTTAAGAAGTCTAAATATGAAGAAAAGTCGAAAGAAGAGATGATTAAGAATATTCAGGATGAAAACGAGCAGTTAGAAAGCAAATTAGATGAAATACAGAACAAGACATCAAAATCTTCAAAAATACAATTTGTGAAAAAAAAACACCATTACAGATCCAGTTACGATCACCGCTTAAGATGTTAACCCAGTTGAATAAAAGCATATGCAAAGGTTAAAACCAGAAAACACTACAAGTGTTATCAAGAGAAATAACATTATAAGAATTCCCTATCGACATCCCAATCATAGAAGCAGATGTCCTAAAAATCGTGAACCACCAATGAACGATATTGATACTAGTGCACTTGAATCCCATGATGTCAATTCACTGTGGGAGCATAATGTTCAGCATCAAATCGATTTAGGTCGGATTGATCCTTCTACATATCCAAAGTTGTGTTAAGTATTCAACAAGACATATCGTCATGTGTCCTCAGATACGACAAAAAATTCAATGTTGCAATGAGCATAGCAAAGACATAAATAATTTTTTAAATTGCTTTAAGGACAAATCCTTTCTAAATAGGAAGGTGATGTTATGAACATAAAATAATAAATAATTATTAGCTAATAATGAACACTTGTAGTGTCGTTTATAACTGAAAAGGCATTATGGGCTATATAAAATCCAAACCTATATTGTAAAGTATAAATCAACAAATCATATATTCAATATTATTTATTTTCAGATATGGAATTATTCTCCATTGGTTATTCTTTTAGACTATTTTTTTAGTGTAATCCGAAAAGGGACGCTTCACCATCCTTCGCTATGTTGAAGCTAAATGCAAGCCAACCACGCATAAGAACATAAACTTTAGGGTTTGATTCCATAACATTTTTTCCAAACCTTCAACTGTGCCCAAATCTTTAAACCTCCTTCATTCACCCTTCTACCAATAATTCTCCCCACCAAAGTCATCTCATTTGTCAATAAAATCTCATTTAAAGGTATATCTTCACCCAAAACCAGATTTACAAGTTTACCTTTCTTTGAAGCCACTTTGATTTTCTTTTTCCTTCTACCTATTTTGATCTCCACATCAACTCCAAGGACTGAACGTTTAGCAAGTTTTTATCAGTTATCTCCTTAATTTCCTATTTTAATCTCCACATCAACTCCAGAGGACGGAACGTTTAGCAAGTTTTTATCAGTTATCTCCTTAATTTCCATAGCCTTGTCACTCCTTCCCGGAGGACCGCCATTTTCGAACAAGGAAACAAAGGAATTACCTTCAACGCTTACCTCAATTAGGTCTGAAATAACTTTATTGGGATTCTTCGTCTTTTTAGATCTAGTTAACACTTGTCCTTCGTGACATAGCAAATCTGACACGCCAAACTTAGCGATTCCTCCATTTTTGGTTGGAGTTCTAGGTATAATTTTGATTTTCTAAGATCCATTTTCACTACTCTCGCCATATTTCACTAAAATCATTCTTAAAAGCTTTAATTATCGTTATTTAACATATCCATTACCATCATGGTAAGTTGTTATTCATTAATTCAATATAATTTAAAACATGATATAATTATATGATCTCTACCAATTCATAATTACCCATAATCAATAGTTACTCTACAATCATGCCTATAATATTTGTAAATTTTAACTTATTCCTTTTATTTTAAACTATCATACTTATAACAATTACCAATCCATGAGAATTCAAATTTATTTAATCATGTTTATCTTATTAATTATTTTAATAAATTTATTTTATTTTAAAATTAAATTATTATTATTTTATTAATAATTTTATTAAATTTATTTTATTTTAAAATTAAATTATTATAATAAATAAAGGGAACTTTCACTTGCAGATTAAATAAGTTTTATGGTTACATTCAAGCTAGACACTAATTTAATGCATAAGACATCTTGTTTGTGGAACAAGTTACTCCATTTGTTTACATATTTAAGTGTGTACATATCCTACCCCTTTGGATTTGTACCTATGACTCCTAAGAAGCCCATTCAAAACGTATTATGTTAATTTACACAAACTTCAAACATTATACATAACTTATAATGGAGTGGATCAACACAATTAAAGTGATGAAAAAAAAAATGGAACTATTCCACCTCATTGGAGTGGGTCACTTATGTAAAGCATACCTTAGAGAAATAAATTGTACAAGTGTTTTCGGCAGAAAATGCCAACACCTATTATTCTGAAAGAATCATACTCAAGTTGATTCCCCGTAAACAAAGTACTCTACCTTTAATTATATTAATTCATGTTAATATATTTATTTTGAATTTAACTATACAACTAATTACACCCATACGTGTTCAGAGATTTACACCGATAGGTATTTAGATATTATCTAAGATTTTGGGTTTCTTTGAGTGGATCAACAAGATTTTAACTAGAGTGTAACAACTGTACCATGGGGATTCATTTCATGGTCGTCGTATCTTGTTATGCTCAAATGCATTGTGATTAAGATTTAAATAAGATCTAGTTAAGTTGTTGATAAGAAAAGGGGTATGTTTATTAAATAGTATTTATTTTTATGTTTATATTAATTAGTTTAATGTTTATATTAATTAGTTTAATGTTTAGTCTATGTTTAACAACCAGTCATCTCCACAAAATTAAATGGTTGGCTATAACAAATTAATATAAATATAAAAACAAATGCTATTTAATAAACACACCTTTTTTCTTATCCACCACTTAACTGAAACTTATTTAAATGTTAATCAAGATGCATTTGAGCATAACGACCATGAAATGAATCCACACTGTACACTTGTTACACTCAAGTTAATCTTGTTGATCCACTGAAGGAAGTTCAAAATCTAAGATAATATCTCAACACCTATCAGTGTAACTAGCACAACCACAAGTAAAGTGGACACCCATAGAGGTAGCCAACCACTTAGTTTTATGGAGATTTCCTATCCTTAAACAAAGACTAACATTAAACTAATTAATATAAACATAAAACAAATACTAAATGGCTGGTTACCCATATCAATATTCACGAGTCACTTTACTTATTACTATGCTACTATGAAGTCAAAACAAACAGTAGAATACAAAACATACTTTGTCGATACACTAATAAGCATTAATTGTCGATACACTCTATGAAGCGAATTTGTCGATACACTCTAATAAACAATAATACAAAACCAATAGAATATTCCAAATAATCCAACCTACCATTCATACTTCCAGTTTTTTTAAACAAACGATAAGAGCTGACGAACAACCTGCCATTCACATTTCTATTTTTTTCAAATAAACGATAAGAGCTGACGAGACTGTAGGATTCAGGTCATCGTTATTCGTAGTATACCTTGTTTTTTCTTTTGGTTCATATGGTTTTCACATGTTTGGTCCTGGCAGACTTCTCAGTGATTTGATATCAATGGAGTGGTTCAGTTGTGATGGCTTCTATAGTATAAGTAATTAGGCTCGCTAGGTCCTGCTTCTGCACAACATCTACAGTGAAGAGCTACTTCACCCTGTAATTGCAGTTGAGGCTTTTTGCGTCATCTAATTACCCTAATCTCCTTCCCAACCATGTCTAACGAAGAGGTTGATGCGTCCGCTCCCTGTGTTGGGAATCTCAACATCCATGCATCAGAGCGACGGTAATCACACGAACTCGCTGAATCGTTTGCAATATTCTGTCTGTTTGCAATAATCTGAAAATGTAAATGTTTTTCTTGTGTTGTGTTGTGTTGTAGAATTATATGGTTTAGACGAGAACCGAGTGTGAAAATGTAAATGTTTTGAATTATAAGTTTCAGACGAGAACCGAAACTATAAATGTCATGGGAGTAGCCCATGATTTTGAGGTGGTGTTCTTATTGGAAGTTGTTTTCAACGCTTTGTCTCTCTTTTATCCGGTTTGGGCACTAAGATCCGTCAAAAATAACGAGAATCTTGTAAACAGTGATTTTGTTTGAAGGAATTGATCAGAATGGAAGAATAGATTGCAGCGTAACAGGGTTTTTTTTTGGCAATCGAAACCTACAATGATCAATTTCAGCACAGAAATAGACATTTCAGAGAATGGCAAAACTATTGATTCATTATAAACTAATGATAAGTATCCAAGATATGTACTAATTCAGTATGGACGGTTGAAAAAATGATCGCTCATTGTTTTGAGTTAGCTAAATGTTGTAGGATTTGTATTTTTTTTGGTTATCTTTGTTGAAATGGTTGGAATTGTACTTTTAGGGTGTTCTAATTGTATAATGATGATGTTGGTGTTGAATTTATGTTTGTTATCAAAATTGTTAAATTGTTATTTGAACAATAAAAATCACAACCTTATGAAGCAATAATTGTAGTTATTCATGCTTATTTTTGGTACCGGGAAATCTATAGCTGTTAAGAGTCTTCCATCTTAAGCAGAGTATTTTAGTTCTGTTTTTTTGGTAAGGATAAAGATACTGGAATGGATTGTTTCTATATTTCTATATGGTCGTAGCTAATAGATGTTATATGTTGTTATACTAACACAGCCACTTAAAACTCCAAATACTTTTGAAATAAAAATTATCCTAACGTAGGCCACTGTTTTTAAAGATTCTGACCAATAATCATTGAATACAGATAGCTGGCAGAAACCTCGCTGAATCCCTTTCTCCTCCGGCAATTTACGTGCATTGCGACGTGAGCAACGAGCAAGACATGAGCGCAGCGGTGGATTTGGCCATCGAGAAACACGGTCAACTTGATATCATGTATAACAACGCAGGAGTTATCGAAATCCTTGCGGTTAAAAGCGCAGCAGAGTATGACATGGAGCAATTCGATAGAGCAATGAGGGTAAACGTGAGAGGAACAATGCTGGGCATTAAGCACGCGGCCCGCGTGATGATCCCGCGGAAGAAGGGCTGCATAATCTCTACTGCCAGCGCTGCAAGTATCATAGGAGGACTTACTCCATACGCATACACGGCTTCGAAGCATGCAATAATAGGGCTGACCAAGAATGGCGCAGCTGAGCTTGGGAAATACGGTATCAGAGTCAATGCTGTATCTCCTTATGGCTTGGCCACGGCTCTTACCGTTGAGTACTTCAAACAAGGGGATGGTGATGCCTCCTCGTCTGCTTCAGAAATGGATAAGGCCGCTGTGGACGCCTTCTGCAGCAGTACTGCCAACTTAGAGGGAACGACTCTTAAAGCAGAGGATATTGCCGACGCTGGGCTGTACTTGGCCAGCGATGAGGCTAAATATGTTAGTGGGCATAACCTTGTAGTTGATGGAGGATTCACTGTTGTTAATCATTCCTTGAGGATCTACAGATAATACTTTAATGCGTTAGTGATGGTAGATGAGAGCCATAGTCCAGCTACAATATAAATAATTCAGTTCATGTTATGAACCGCCGCTTCACCTGCTGGTTTTAGTTTCCCTATGAAAATGGTTGTAACTGGTAATGTCTTCCATACGTTTATTGCTTGTAACTGGTAATGTCTTCCATATGTTTATTTGTAATATCTGCAGATAGCAATTGCTCCGTATGTATGAATGATATTGATTTCAAATCTCGATGATAGTTGTACTCATTTCGCCCACAATTTCTCTCTCAAAATGGGTGGACTATAAATTGCAAGGTTGGGATATTCCTAACTCGGATTGTAAATTTTAAAACTTGATTCTATGGATGTTATTAACTTATTTGGTGTCAGCTTTAACAGTGGTTTTAATATTTTTAACTTTTGTGTAAATTTTAAAATTAAGTAGGTAACATCTGTACAGGGTAGGAGGTACTTACATGTAACATCTGAGTAGGGTAAGAGTTTGACAAGCAAAATGTTCATTATGGGACATTTTATCCGTCAAATACAATTTATATTTTAAATTAGCCATCGAATAAAACAAAGAAACTGTGAAAACGTCCATTTACACTATCAAAACTGGCAAAAATGACTGATAGATTGTTTTCCAAATTCCATCTGTACTATACTTTAAAATTAAGAATGTTATTTGATATCAACTTTAATACTAGTTTTAATATTTTTAATTTTTATATAAATTTTAAAATTAAGCAGGTAACATCTCCCATTTACAGAAGTGAGTAGCAACATATACAAGGCCTAGCCACGTTTCCCATTTCCAGAAGTGAGTAGCAACTAGATGAAAATAATAAAAAAATTTAGCCAAGCTCGTAACTAAATAAAAGCACTTAAAAATCTTACTTTATAATCATTAAAATTGTTGTTTCAACCAAATATTACATGAAAAAAGAATATAACTACTACATATACAATGCCCATTTGCAGAAGTGAGTAGCAACTAGATGAAAATAATAAGAAGTTTGTAGCCAAACACAAAATGAAAATAACAAGCTCGTAACTAAATAAAAGCACTTAAAATTCTTACTTTATAATCAAAATTGTTGTTTCAACCAAATATTACATGAAAAGAGAATATAACTAATACATATACAACGCCCAGCCATTTGCAGAAGTGAGTAGCAACCAGATGAAAATAATAATAAGTTTTTAGCCGATTAGAAACACCTTATGAAAATAGCAAGCTCTTAACTAAATAAAAGCAGTTAAAAATCTTACTTTATAATAAAAATGGTTGTTTAAAAAATCCTTATATAAATATTAATTTTGCATAAAAAATTCCTTGTAAAAATAAAATATATATTTTCAATTGAAAAACAAATTATATACAGTCAAGTTGTTTAGAGTTATTTGAAAGATCTTACATAAATATTCATAAGGAAATTTCGAATTTTTATTTATCTAGTAGGCACAAGGGTGGGTTGGACTTAAAATCATTAGGTTTTGACTCCTCTAAATTTTTTCTCATGAATAACTTAATTTTGTTTAATAATTTTTGATAAGATATTTCATTGTTAAAAAAATTTATAAGATATTTCATTGTTTCTCATAGTATAGTTCGTAGAAACATTTAAAGTTTTAAAAATTCATTTAAGTAAATTGTATAAATTGTAGTGTAAGTTTTATAATTTGTATTTTTCTCATCAATTTTAATAATAAGTGAAGTATAGTTATTATTTTTCTTCTTAAGATTGTAAAATTTATGATAATTTAGTGGTTAAGTGTAATGCACTAAACATAGTTATTATTGGTTAGTATTAGATTTGTCATCTTTATCCAAGGAAAACCACGAAAACCACTTTGCATGAAATAACTCAATGGTTGTCCCTCCTTCCACGTTCTTTTGAGTTATAGGAGAGGTTTCCTTACTTTGGAGCAAGACTAGCTAGTCAATCAAAAGAAATTTGAGGTCTTACTTGAAGGGAAAGATAGCTAAGGCTACCTCCAATGAAGTTATGTACTTTTTAGTAGCATATAAACCTGGTCCCATACATGAGACAAATACTATCTCTTGTTGTAGTTTAATCTTTGTATGGTTATTATTGTATAATAGAGATTTGCAATATTTTCTTAGGGTTGGTGTAAGTTATTGAGGGTCTCTTTTGACCCCATACATGAGATAAATACTACCTCTTGTTGTAGTTTAACATATGTATGGTTATTATTGTATAATAGAGATTTTCAATATTTTTTTAGGGTTGGTGCAAGCTATCGAGGGTCTCTTTTGACATGTTAGATGCATTAGAAAACTAAAAAAATGGCATCCTTAAAGTTACATGGATATTTTGAGACACTTACACATTGAATCTTGTTTTGAGTAAAAAAGATGAAATGTAGGAAATTGAATCATGTTTTCTAATAGGTATTTTTTAATTTGGGGGCAGATGATAAGGTATATGTCTTTGAGTGCCTAAATGATCGAACCAACCTCCAAAAAGTGGTAGACATATAGAGAACAAATAGTACTAGTGTGAAACTATTTTCCAAAGTAAATTTAATAATTTATATTTTTTTAATTATCTAAGTGATCAAACATCAAATTTAAATAGCACGCCAAGTGTGGGTGTATCTTTTGAAGGTCTTAATGCAATGATCATGAAACAATTTTTTTATACCATGTAGAGGTTGGTGTCTAGTAGTGCAACACATAATTTTTTTTTAAATGCTTGAGAAAAAAAAAGTTATGGAAAAAACATTGATAGTGTGTTTTTTGAGTTGAGTAATGACACAAGAAAAATAGAAAAAAAGTATATTTTAAAAAAATTACATATTTGGAATCTACAGAAAAAATGCTATCTAGTTCTACAACTTCATAAAAAATTATTGTGTGTAGCATACTGTAACCAATGGTAAAACACAGGCATATTGAGAAAATGGGTGAGATTCCCAATTAGCTATGGTTTACCATATTCCATACTACATGTTTGGTTAACCCGAAGCTAACTCTGAAGTATAAACATAGGACAAGGGATGACACCTGAACATGTGATGAGGCTTGGTCTTAGTGCTAAGAAATGAGAGCGCATTTCTTTTAAATTCAAATTTCTTCCTCTCGCAAAAAAAAACCTGGTGGAAAACACAATTCCTGCGTGATATATAACTATAAAATGCACATGCGATTTATATGACTGAAACCCGTGCACGATATGTACCACTACAAGTATATTGCATATGACACTAAGGATTAGTAAGGGTTAGGGGCGAGGGGGGAGATAAAGAAAAAGAGGAATAGTGAAGCGAGAGAAAGAGAGAGCAAGAGATAGAGATCAAATGGGTTATCGGTTTGGGGAGGAGTAGGGCGATTAGGGAGAAGGGGGACTATAAGTGAGGAGTGGAGGGGTTGGGGTTAGAGAGAGAGAGAGAGACAGGGGGAGAGAGAGAGAGAGAGAGAGATATTGGGGGTGGTTAGTGGCATGGGGAGGGGGATTAGGAGAGACAAATATAGAAGGTGAGTTAGGGGTGGGGGAATAGGAGAGAGATAGAGAGAGGAGAGGTTAAGGGTAGAGGGAGTACGAGAGAGATAGAGAAAATAGGGTTCTCTGGGGGTTATAGGTAGATAGACAGGGGGTTAGGGGTTTAGAGGTAGAGAGTGAAGGTGTTAGGAGTTTGGGGAGAGAGAGAGAGAGAGAGAGAGAGAGAGAGGGTTAGGGAGTGGAGGATAAAGAGAGAGGTGGTGGGTTAGTGGTAGGGGAAGGTGTATGGATGTGTACATGTGTTGTGATAGAGAGAGAGAGAGAGAGTTAGTAAGGGTTAGAGAGTGGAGGATAAAGAGAGTGGTGGTGGGTTAGTGGTAGGGGAAGGTGTATGGATGTGTACATGTGTTGTGATAGAGAGAGAGAGAGACAACCGATGGGGTGATGGAGTGTTAGAGGGATGGGGAGAGAGAGTGGGGTGGGGATTAGGTGTAGGCGGAGAAGTAGGGGAGAGGGAGAAAGTGAGAGAGGGGGTTAGTAAGGGTTAGAGAGAGAGAGAGAGGAGAAGGGGGGGTAAAAGGTAGGGGGAATATTAGGGCGGTGAGATAGAGAGGGTGGGTAGGGGGTGTTAGGGAATTGGGGAAGGGAGAGACGGTAGGATTTAGGGAGGAGTATGGGGGGAGGAGGAGGAGGAGGAGAGGGGTCAGAGGTAGGTGGAGGATTATGGGAGAGAGAGGGGGGGGGAGGAGGAGGAGGAGGAGAGGGGTCAGAGGTAGGTGGAGGATTATGGGAGAGAGAGAGGTGGGGGGGTTGATCCAGGAGGATCGTATCAGACGAAGAATGAAGGAGGTATCCATTTTCTTTACAGATGGTCAGCCGACGAAGAGCTCGTAGATATATTTCCAACACAACTTGAATGAAGTTAAATAGACTTCTTATGTGGGAGAAAATCCATGTTGAAGTTACGACAGAAAGGTGGTTTTCTTCGACAAAGAAAGTTAATAAAAAGTTTCATTTGAAATTTCATGAACAAGCTATGTAAAAGATAATTTGATGTTCATGCTCACATGAATTCTCATTTAATTTGTAAAAAGGAAATTAAAAAGGTGGGAGAATCCACCTCATGAGTTGGTTTCCTAGTCCTAAGGGGTGTTGAGATCACGGGGGCTTCACTCAATGACTGCCTACCATAGCACGTTCATTCATGGCATATGAAACAATACCCCTAGTTTTAGTAAATATTGGAAAATACCTCCCAAAATTGTTTTTTTTACCCCCCCCCCCCCAATATGCCTTCCCAATTTAAAAAAAAAAACTTATTTTCCCTATATATTGTATGTATCCATTTTTTCATTTAGATTTTGTATACCCCTTTATATATCTACCTAGTATATTGGCATGATACTGTGGGCTTGAGTAAACCTCCCAAGGCCTGTAATAGGCATGAGTGGTTGGCTATTCAAGCCCCCAAGGCCTATCGAGGGCCTATAACAGTCCCTGGAGGCTTAGAGCCTCCCAAGGCACCCTAGGGGCTTGGATACCTTCATGGTATACAAACAAGTGAATATGGGATAAGTAAAACACAAAAATTTAGATATGTCTCAGATGTGGACCTCTACAACTCCAAGACACTAAATACAACTAAAGACACTAAATATCGTCCCAAAAATTTCTAAAGCTCTTAAATCCTTCATTAGAATCCAAGAAGGCAGGGAAGAGTAGGGATAGTCGATCTAGTAGAGCCATATGATCTTTGTTGAGTGCACCCAATCAGTTAATATGCTTTCTACAAAATCGCTAGAGTTCATGAGGATGCATCCCCTGCATACTGAGGACACAAGAATGGGGTGGGGATATCCTCTGCATTTGACTATTGACTAAGAATGCCACGGGAATGTCCATTAGTTGTGGCAGGGGTCAGTCTAAGGCTAAATGAACTATCTTGAAGTTATTCTAATGGTGAAATAGGGGAATTCAAATTGGAGAAACAAGAAGTGGGAGTGCAACAAGAAGAGAGATTGGTGGAAACTCATGCCCAACTAAAATCCTGGCAGAATTTGCAAAAAGCTCCTTTGTAAAATCCCAGTAGAATCCCTTATTCAATATGTGACCCCAAACAAAATCCAAAGATCAAACTTGAACCAACGCAATTGAAATTGATGACTAAATTAAAATGAATTAGCTATGTGAAGTAACAAAATTAAAAAGTATTTCACTCATTTGGAGTGGGTACTTACGCCTCATCGACATTGGGATGGTAGATCTTATTCACAAAACCAATTGATGGTGATGAGTATGGATAAGCAGTTCGTAATTCCACATGAATATTCCAAACTCCACCTTTGTAAAGACCTAAGATCGATACAGACAATTAATCTTGTTTAGTATCCCAGCCATTTACTCATTAAAAAATTAAATAGTAAACAATACTTTAAAGTTATAGGATTATTGCAGAAGAGCTCAAACCACAACACCATCTCATACATGCACAGTAAGTAAATAATGTAGCAGCTAAAAACCTATTACCAAATATAATATTGGTCAATCAAAGAATCTTTCAAATTTGCAAATAACTGCTTCTCATCAGGTAATCTTGAAATGTATTAAATTTACCACGAGTTTAACTCAAGACTCAAAGAGGGGACGGGGGTACCCTGATTTTGGGGACACCTAGAGATGCTTGGGGACAAGGTACCTCGATTTTGGGGAAGCCTAGGGACACTCAGATGCTGATGGTATTTATGCTGCAAATGTAGATGGCCTAGCAGAGATGGCTCTAGGAAGCCAAGTAAGCTATGTTGTTCATTGTTCAATGTTTTCTGAATTTTCTATTTCATATTTGGACATTCCATTAAGCAAATTTTGGATGTAGTATGACAATGAACATATCTCACATCTATTATCAATATCAAATATGTAATTTGAATTTCCACTTGGTTTATAATATTCAGACTTATGATTCATAATTTCATATGTAAATTGAAATTTCCATATTCCTGACAGCTTAACCATACACAGATTCTTGGAACCTTTCAGAGCTATAGCTCTAATACAATGTTAAAGTTCGTGACATGGTGAGCAGATCTGCACTCAAAGAATTGATTCCTACAGCTAATAACTAAAGAATAGGTTAGCTGTCAGGAGATCTGCTTAAATAAAGCACTGTATGAAAACTCATTAGTGTCAATACTGTATATCTTGAGATTAGATCAAACCAGAAAAAACTAATGGTTAGATCTACATACACAGTAATATGGAAATTGAAGACACCATAATAGAAATATGTTTTATATCATCAATCAGCTTTTATCTCTATATAGTATAGACTCATAAGGCAGGGTAAGGCTAATGTCAAGCATGGTTGGTGACAGAATTTTCTATAATTCACCCTCATACAAATTCATACATAACAAGAGACCACATAATAGATCACAATTCCAAATGACAATTTCTAAGTTATACCTGACTCTTTGGCCATGGAAACATTGCTTCGTCATATTCTGGTTATACAAGTGATAGCAAATTCCAGAGTTTTGGGAAAGTAAACATGGTAGTAAAGGAGCTACAGACAGACTAGTAGAAAACTACAAGTAAATGCACCTAGAAAGCTTATAGATGATGCCCACTCTACCACATGAAACTTCAGTGCACGAACTTAAGCATCCTTCTATCTTGACTAGCACTGATTGTTCTTTATGTGTACATACTACAACCTTGTTTCTAAAATCTAAGGTATGTACAAAATAGAGTACACTAAAAGAGGGGACAAGCTTGTGCATCTGAGAGATGTAGGCTATCCCTGCAGAGGGGCCATAGTTGGCCACTAGAACCATAATGGTCCCTGCATAGCTGTATGGTTGTTGCTGCATATGGAGAATGAACCAATTTCTCACCAGATGTGTAGAGACAGTTGTCAAGAAACAGGATTAGATTCTAGAAGAAGAATGGAATACCCATACACATGTATTTTGTTTTAAGGAATTCAAAAAATTACATGTCTAGTGACCAAAGGTGACAAAAATTCCTTTCAGTTGTCTATGATGATTTCAACTCTTTGGTTGTAGCTACAGAGAAGGAAGTCCTTGAATCTTATTCTAAAGTACTCAAAATAAATAATACATGAGTGACGAGTCCACAGCAATTGAAATTATGGGTTTCATCAATTTGACATGACCAACATAGAGCTTCTTGAAAACAAAATTAATAAACAATACAAGTAAAATATATAATTAACACTTACAGCAAATGAAGTAGCTGAAGTGCATGAATCTTTATTCTTGGTTTTGTTGGAAGAATATTTTGCACCTTTGAGAAAGCTCCATTGAAGAGCTGCATGCATTGTTAGAGCCATATATGCTCGAAAAGGTGACACAACCATGCAATCAAAAAAGTCGATATGCAGATGAAAAATCATTTGAACAGTAAGTTTGAGGCCATAAGAAAGATGTTCTAACTTTGAAGATGCTAATAAGGCCTTTCGAGTGTCCTCCTCTGCAAGTAAGTTCTCTACCTGCCATGCAACTGCTATGGAAATGGTAAGACTTTCTTCATTATGGTCCTTTCCATATTGATGAGATTGGCCTCTCCCTCTTCATCATATTCCATTCCGTGGACATTTTGACTGGCCATTTAGTTTTCCTCTGTGATTTCGTGATCTGTCTTGTTTTGATCTATTCACTTCACTTGCAATGTTGCCAAAACCAACAATATTTGAGGCATTCTGGAGAAGTTTTGACAAAGTTTCTAGGAGATCATCAAACCCGCCCATGCAAGTATTAAATTATGAGCTACTCTAAACTCTTCCTGTTTTGTTTTATTCTGAAGAACAACGCTATAGTCCATGATAAGTTGGGTACAATGTTTAACAACTTCTGATATGTCTTTGGGTGGAATAATTGACACAATAATCAATATAGTTGTGTAAGCTGATGGAGTACTAGCATAACTTAACATGCAATTGAAGTTATCAGATGAAAATAACTCACAAAGGGCTATCTTGCATGGCTGGTTGTTGGCTAAGTTGCAACAAAGATTTCTAATCGCAAGCAAGATACCTTCTTATTCCTTGGTATCTAAATCTGTTGGTATCATGAGAAGACTAATTATACTTTTACTAATTCAATGAGAGATTTTGTAGGAACCCCTTCAGACAGGGCATATTCACAAAACCTTGTTGCTGCAAGGGGAGATATTTTTACCAGAGTAATGAAACAATTGCATGCCTCAGATACTCGCACTTTGGAGGGGAAGTATGATGGAATTAGAAGCCTGGTTAATAGTTGGTCGAGCCAAAACATTGGCAGTTGCAAGAGAGCATAGTATGGAATCCAAGTTCACCACCTACATTGAAAAAAAATTGAAATGAAACGATGAATAGCAATGCACTCCAGTTGTTTTATAAAACGAGGAAGCATTCTTCTAAGTTAACCAAGTACGATTTGCATAATAACAATCACGCTGTGCAATTTCCAAGATGCTCAACAAGCAACCAAAAATGAAGGACATACTTTATGAAATTGAAGTGCCCTAATGTCTTTCCAAAGATGGAAATTGGATGGGAGAATGGACTTTGGAGCTTTCTGATAACTCTTCCAGAAGTTTCCAAAATATTTCCAAAGATGGAATAGGATGGGAGAATGGTCTTTGGAGCTTTTTTATAACAAAAATTCAACTCATTTCCTCAAAGAAGAAAACGTTAAAACCAGAGGAACTAATCCTTTCTATATACTAGTAACTAAATCCTAATAAGTTATTTGTAAAAGAGACATCTAAATATCCAAAATCCATATCTATAAATTAAGCTGTGAAGGTGATGCTGATGAAGATTATGAAGATCAGGACATAGATTAGGATGGCAATTACTAAGTACAATTTCATTGTGCATCCCGAACTTTAACTTGTATGGCATGAAATTATCGGAATTTGTATGCTGCAATAATATACACTCTAAAAAAAATTAAATTTGTGAATCACTTTTCTTATGGATATTCCAATCAATACATGCATATGGCATCTTCCAACATGGGCCCATATATGTTTACTTACTAACCTGGAGTACTTATAAATGGCCACTTAAATACAAATGGCCCAAAAAGAGCCACTACAGCTGATACCACCACAACGGCCTGGCTGTAATGTTGTCCAAATTCATCAAGCCATCTCTGTAATTTTGGTTTTTTAAGTTTTGCTTCTTCAGTCAAATGTATAATCTTGGACAATGTTGAATCCTTCCATGTCTCGAGTGGCTGAAAAAAGAAAATATCAAAACGTGGACACTTTAGAGTGTCTCTGCAAAATGTGGAGAAAATATACTCAAGAAATAATGAAATATACAGTAAACTAGAAACTGAGAAACTGATAAAAAAATTCTTGTGGAGATAAAACATTTTCCAATAAAATAGACAAACTTGTTAATTTTAATTCATGGTAACAGCTCTGTAGTATTCACTCAAAGATTTTCATTTACAGATGAAACTTAAAACATTAAAAAACATCAACCAAATATTTTGATTTCCAAAAACTAAAAGCATAGGAGTATAGATGAAGAGTGTAGACATTGCATATCTGAATCTTGGATCTATCCAACAAGTGACGGACTATAAATATGAAAAGTAAGATTCCACAATCACAAACCAACAACCATCAATTATATACATCAAGCTACTTTCCTCTCTTTCACCTCAAAATAATGATTACAATGATATACATGAAACACCCATAGAAGGTAGGAGCTCTACTTGGATGAGTGATCTCAAGGAAACTCATCTTGTGCTCATCTCAAGTAGACATATGGAAAAAGAAGATAAACTAACATATAATGAGAATAAGGAAAGACTAACTTAACTGTCCTAAACTAGCACATTGGATGTACTAATTAGGTTGCCTCACATCAGACAAGGTCTCGCTGAAGCTTCATTATCGATAAGGAAAAATCAATATAATTCCCAAACTAGTACGGTGGCTATACTAAGGATATTTCCCCAATTGAGAGAAGTTATCGTTCAAGTTTCATTGACATTTGTCAAATGATCCTACATCAGTCATCGTCATAGGAAACATGCACACCGTAAAGGAATTCAGATAGTATATACATCTTATCTGAGAAATAGTCTTATCTACCACTTTTTATGTGCCCATAACTATTGTTTAAGGGATGCTTGGGGACTGAGGCATGCCCAAAATTGGAAAAGGTTGTTGTTCGTCACTTTTTTAGGGTTGTAATATGACCAAATGGTCTACCCTTTTACTTAATTTTTTAATAAAATCATTAATTATTTCAGGATCTTTGAGATAGGTTCCAACCTCATCAAACCTCATTTGAGGAAAATAGAATTTCACATCCATCCAAAATTCAGCAGACAACAGTTTTCAGGACTCCAGCAAACAGAACTGCACCGAACCAAAGAGAAGTCCACTAAACCATCCAAATATGCCACGTGTCACTTGTTTAAAATAGCAGTGACCTCCACAAACACAGGAATTTGAGAAAAACTTATGTTTTCCATCATGAACAAATATAGACAGAACCACTGAAAACTTGCTAAAAATAGCACAATCCTATACCATCCCCCTGGAAACACGGATCTCTTAAATTCAAACTCTATAATGTAACTGAAACTTTGGAATTGAAACCTAACAACTCTGGTGTAAAGGGTCATGGCCATAGAACCGACTAAGAACGCGTTCATGAATTGTTGATGCTGAACAACCAGGATGGACTAAGGAGAAGTCAAACATTATCCAAGGGTAAATTTAATGTTAACAATGATGTCCTATTTTGTGTTTTTCTTTGGTTTCTTGAGCCTTCTCAATGCAATGGGAAAAAGAGGACAAACCTCTTTGGTACCTTATTTGGCCACTGACGAGAAAATAAAATTGTAGGGTTAGACCCTTTCATCTTCTAAGTCATAGCAAAGAGATTATCTAAAAGAGTAATATGGGATGAACAAGCCAAGAAGCAAGTGGAAGACAAAATGGGCTTCATGTCCTAAGAAATGTTAAAATAATATTTAGAATAGGGGTAATGTAAGTTCCCAAATAAGATCATCGGAAAGATCTTATTGATCTTATTGTAGGTCCAATAATAGGCACATGTTAGGAGTCATTACAAGATTGCATTGGATGTCAATTTTCATATAAAAGATGTTCTAGATGGTCAATGTTATTATTGATTTAAAATATCCACTAAGACACATCAAAACCATAGTAACTAGACCATCAAACTAGCAAAGTAAATGTTGGAAAATGGAGCTCGAGATGAGAACTAGAAATAAGAGGTGGAATAAAAAATGAAAAACTTGAGGAATTTAATCATGCATTTATCCATGGAAGATGAGAAAGATAAAGGAGCCATCCAAAAAATTATGGAAAATAGATGGGAAATAAGAATATATAAAAAAGGAAAGGAAAATCAACAAAATCAAAACAAAGTAAAGGCATTGGAGATGCCGACCTAATTAAAATAGAACAATGAAGCAAAAAATCCCAAGGAAGAAGTTTTTGGAAGGTTTGCATCTATTTATGAAAGATTCTCATGTTGTGTCATCAAATTGGTATCTCTGACTTTTTTTATACATCTAGAAAAACATACAGTGGTATTCCAAGACCTAAAGTTGTGTCTATTCAAAATTAAGCGACTTGCAGTATGGACTAGACAGGATTTCAACTTAAATCAAGGAAGAAGAAAGGGAAACTTCTATACGTAAATAAATTATGGGAAAAGGACACAACTATTAGTAAATTGACATTACACCTGCCAGACAAGGATGGTACTTGTTCATAGAATCACTTTAAAATTTCTCAATGAAAAAAGGCAATTTAGGTTGATTCCTATCATTGCAAAAAAGTACTTGGGGAAGTAAGAATTGCATACTTGTGAGAATTGTGGGACAAGGACACACCTATGTGGTTATCCTAGACAACTCTTAATCATCCTCAACAACTTCAAGTGGTTGACCTACATACTTTTACTGTAATTTGCAAGATGATCCTCGATGAATAATTGTTTTAGTTAATTTTGAATGCTGAAGGCCATGATGTTCTCTAAAAATGACTTCAAAATTTACTAACCTGGTGGGTTAAGAGGTGTCATGGTATCTAGAAGTATCACTCTTATTTTAAGACAAGTACTTGGGAGGTTGGTCATAACTAACATCCTAGAGCTACATCACTAAGACTCTTATTTTAGCTAGATTTAAACTTTAAAGATAGATGTTGATGTAATGTGGAATTGCAAAGTTACCAAATCGTTTTGGGCTTGGGTTGTATTGTTCTTTATGTTTCAACCCTTCAATAGAAAGAGGTTTGGGGACAAATGGATGATGTGACAGCTAGTTTCAAGTATGTGGAATGTGATCAGACTGACAACCATGTCTTTCTTCTGGAGACGATGTTGTAGAGCAACTTTTCATAAGGAAAATACTTAGTTCAACCTAGGAAATGTTTTTACATTTAAATCAGATACAAGAAGAACAATCAAGATTTTAGATAAGACTACTATCTTTGGGAAGAATATATATTATCTTCAAGTTGGAGCCAAATCCAACATAAAGGGATCTGACATGATCATTCTTTGGCTGCACTTTCACTCCTGGATATGATGATATTAATGTTCGTTTATATGTAGATTTACTATGAAATACATGATGCATTGGATAAAGAACTGCGGTATCACATATAAAAAATTGAATGGATCATCAAATTCCATCAGGGCCCTATTCCAAGAGCTTGCTTAACAACTTCCTCTACTTCTCATCACCAGATGAAGCTTAATTTTACAATGACTAAGCATTGTTGCATGTCATGGTATACAACCCAGGGCTTGACACTTCAATAGATCAAGATATAGTAGTCCTGCCCATGTGTATGGCACTCAATTCTGTCTACTAGTTGTGAGTAAGAAAAACATAATAGGATAGAAATATTCCTCAACCATTTATCTTTGGGATCACCAAACCAAATATGCAAGAAAACACCTACGTTAAACATATTTAGTATCAAGCAATTTAATTCCTAAAGAGGTCAACAGACTGTTTTTCTTTATGTCAAATATGTTATTCCATAATGTATGTGTAAAAATCAAATGAGTGAAAAAAATCTTACCCTTGCTTTGCTTCAATGTCTCTGTTGAAGTCAATGTTGGACTCACAATCCAACACTAAGGCTGGAACCTGAAGTTGACATGTTTGCATTAGAAGCAATCAATTGGAATCATAAAGTATATATCCACGTTAGAACCCAAACTGGTTATGAATATTACATAGATCAATATTTGGGTTACCTTTTGAATACTGGCATGTGCATGTTCTCCTTGCAAAAGAAATGTGTGGTCCCTGATCTCAGGGTGTAGAGAACTATCAATATCAAGAGGTAATTGGCTCACAGACAACAACCCATGATTTCCACATTGATCAGGGAAGAGCCAGTTCTCATGCTTTTCATGCAAACCTCTCAAATAATCTAGTGACATGCTATTTTCTTAAAGGACCAAAGGTGACGTAGACTAGAGTCACTACTCAAGAGCCAATACATTGTTAACTCATCAACCTATCAAACTGCTGCTACAGACTAAGACGATTGGTCAAGAGAAAGACAAGAAGGCATGGATGTTGAAGGAGAGAGAATAATAGTACTGATGATCAATCCTCTTGCTTGCTCCCCCTTTTATGCTTGTGGATGTGCTCTAAATCTAGGGTCTTCTTCCAAAATTAGCTTGATTTTCTAAAGATGGATGTACTCTGAATTTAGGCATCGCCAGATATGATCATGCATGTATTTCTCCTCAAGAAAAGCAACTCCTTTCTTAGCCAAATTGATACTCTCAAAAGCATTTCCAAAGATGTCGCACCATGCCATAAATAATAAATCTTTTTCATGACCACACTTAGTCCTGAAATGAGTCCTTCTAAGTTTGATTTTAGGGGCACATAGAAACAACACTTAATGTTGATTTGTACCTTCGAAAGCCAGCATCCTCCCTATACCCCTTTATGACAGCAACAACACCTTAATGGGAAGGACAGTGAGTTGAAATCCATATAGGACAATTCAATATTTAATGGGATAATGAATTAGATATGACTCTTGAGATGATTGATACAATGCCTTGTGATAGTGTACTCATATGCATTGACTAGTCACAAAGGTGAAGGTTCATCTCCCTTAGTTAGGTCATGTCCCTTAGTTGGGATATGTCTTTTAGTTTTATTGTTATTGTTATGTTTATATTCATTTTAGTTCTAAATATAGTTGAAGCTTTTCTTGCAAAATACCATTATTCTAGTATATGTCTACAACTAAATATAGCATCCACAAATCAGCTTCTGATCCATTATTAGCACGTCTATTTTTATCCTTCAAACTGTACCTTATGTTCATGTTAAATTAAGCCCACAACAATGCTAAATATGGGACAAAGCAGCACCCTCCTAGCCATAAAATTAGCAACAGATATGGCAGTGCCCTGATATGCTACATTTAGCAGCATGCTTTATAAGGAAAGCAACCCTCTTACTCTAAATTACACCTCAATCATGTGCAAATTCCCTCTTGGGATAAAGGTAAAAATCTATGTAGTCTCACCCTTGAAAATAACTCTTCAAGCACTAAATACAGTCTTATCAAGTACTGTTGTGGATGTTATAGTTATTCTCATCAAAACATTGATCTGGACTTGCTAAATCACACATTAATTTAGCTCCAGGGATAGCGCTCCTAATTTGCTGAGATGGATCCTAAGAAAAATATGATATGTAGGCTGACTATCGCACCACAAAGGCATTGTAACAAAGTCTGATGATAAGTGTTGATTATATCTAATAACATGCTTGTGGAGCATTTGATTTGGTGATGCTTTCTTCTTTTGGAGTGTTATAAATAGGCCTTCAAGGATAAATGATTAACTTCTAAGCTAAGTCAGCTTAAGAAGAAAGCAATCTTGGCATTAGCTTAATTTGTAAGCAAACCCTATTCTAAAATTGTCATAATTCAATCTTCAATCTAATCACCTTCAAGATGAATGTGGAAGCTTCTCAAGGCAGGTATGGAGACGGTGATAACAATAGTCATGACTCTTAATGTGATTTATATAAAAGATCCTATACATTGAGAATAACAGGTCTCCATGTGTAAGATCAAACACAGTAAGGGAAGACATTTGTCACCAGCATGACATATACATGGATAGACAACGCTCAAGTAGAGAAGTCCTCAGATACTAAGGGAATATCCTCATAAGTTATTACCTTCCTCAACCACATATTAATTTTGAGTTTCCCGTCCGACTATGAACATTACGCCTTCTACTCAAGAAGGTTGCCACCTTTAACACAAGAATTCACTATGATGATTGTCACATACATTGCAAAAACAAAACCATTCATCTAGAACATTGCTAGAAAATAGGAAGCAAGACACACCTAATTTTCAAATGCAATAGAAATATAAAACCACAAATATAGAAATACATAAAAATACACATACCTTCCATTGTTGTTCTTTTTCTATTCTTTCTGTTGCAACCAAAAGGGGTTTCATTTTCACTAGAAACTCTCTAAGAGAAATAGGAGGCTTCTCATCTATATCGGTATTTTTCCCAAATGACTCCATTGCATATTCAGGTTCAAATTCTAATTGCAGCCAAGAACATGAAAAACATAAAATAATCAGAATGCAGAGTTTCTTTTAGTGTAGAGTATCTATATGTGTCTTTACATTGTTGGTCAAAGGGGGAATGTTGGGTATCTTTAAGGGCCAAATAATAGCAAGGGGTACAAAATAACAACAAGTCATTTTTATTATCCCTCAAGTATGCAGGTAAACATAGATGTACAAGGGCATCGAGATATTGCTAGGGTATCAGAGAATGCAAAGCAAAATTTTATGCTTGAAGTGAAATCCTTTAATATATGTGTGGTTGTCCTACTTACAAACTCTCTACATGCCAAGAATGATTCATAAGGAACAACATGGACATGCTTTGACAATCAGAAGCAGGGTTTAAGATACAAGTCCCTAGTTGATGTGTTAACATTCACCCACTCTTCCGTACTAACAGCACTTGATGGTGTCAGTGTGTTTGTCCTTGTCTTCGTTTACTTGTGGCTAGGTTACATATGTCTGGTTACCCAGATTCCAATCCCATCATGGCATGCTCCCTTGAAAAATGTGGGCAATATATTACTATGTTTAAACTACCATTCTTAGCTCGCTCAGCTCTATCCCAAAAAATTACATGTCAAACAAATTCCAACATGTCTACAAGTGAAGAAGAAAGGAGGGCTAATCAACCTATAATGAAATAATCGTTTTCACTTTCAATCAACTTTAATGGTATATTATTATATCAGTGCAGTTCAGTTAAAACATCCCTTTGTATGTGGTATGTGGATGCTCAGTATATATTTTAGATTTGGGCCAATGTGGGTACATGGGTATCCAATCCTATCAGTCAGTGTTCTCATCAAACCAGGGGTGTCTAGTAATCTTGAAAAATGGAAAAGGTGCTTGTACATCCTTACACTCAATGTGTTGTAGCACGACACAGGTAAAGGTTAATTAATGAAGAAAAAATCCGTCTGCGGTGAAGTATTAAACTTACCATCATATTTGTATACAGAGCATCCTCGTAGATATCTTCTATTGGATTTGGAACAATGTCTTTACTAACAATATCAATCACCTCGGCAATCTGGTTCCACTTCTCCTCCCCAATCCGCTTCACCAACCGATCACCATCCACATCATCCCCAAGGAACAGGTCCCCAGTATCATCAACTGCAGAAATCTTCCCTGTATCGCCTCGGCCTCGGCCCTGGCCTCGGCATCTTCCCCTACCTTGCAAAGCACCTCTACCTCTTCCCCTGCCTTTTCTAGTCCCACCACGCCCGCCAGGCCCTTCTGCAAACCTGGTCTCCTCCGCCCGCTTGCTCAATATGTCCATTGCTTGCTTCACAACATCCTCACCGACAAGTCTAGGAGTGGCAGTCGCAGACGCCAGGCTTGGCCTAGCTTGCTGCCCACCTATGACTCGCCTCACAGGACGGGCGTGTCGATTTTCTTCGGTTAAATTTGTTCCAGTTTGAGTTGGTTTAGGGGAAATAGGAATACCTCGTCCATACCCAACAATCCACCCACAAAACCCTAGCCTGTGCCTGGCCTCAAGCAACGCAATTTCCTGTGACTCTGTAAGCCAAGATAATGAGGCAGATATTTGTGAGCCCGCCCCTATAAAATATACCCCAAAGTATTTTTATATTGTTATATTAAATAAAAAAACCCTAATGCTCCTTGATATATAAGCAATATAATATTTGGGTTTTCATGTTTAATTAATACCCCCAATATGAACGAACGTGGTATTGTATTGGCCCCCTAGTGAATTCCTCGTGGTTGAGATCTTCATGGAGGAAGATGAGGCCTTTTCCTCCACATACCCCCTTAAGGTGTCTCCTGATCCTACTTTAGGGGATCATGGGAGAGATTTTCTCCTTAACATGGGTGATGACTAATCATCCATGAGAAAGATATAAAAGCCTCTCATATGGAGAAGGAAGTAAGATTGGTTGGAGAGCATTCTTTGTATTCTTTCTTTTTCATTGGAAAAGTTAAGTGAGGAGGTCTTGCTTATGTAAATTCATGTGAGAGCCTTAGGAGTAGGCTTCCCAAGAAGGGAGAGAGTGCCACATGATTCCATCCATGTAAATGCACGTATCATTTGAAGAAGGATTAATAAGAACGGTTTGAGGTTGACGAATCCAGAGACGTAGTCAGGAGGCCTGATGAACTCCATTATCATCTGATTGTCACAATTCTGGTTTGTGTATATTCTTATGAGTTGAATTGTTCATTTCAATTGGATATATATGTTGCCAAATTTTCATGTTATTGATGGGAATTTGAGATTAAATAAGGTATCCGAAGTTGGCTAATAAACTGAAGTATTTTTCTAACCTTCATTTTCGGATCAAGTTTGGTATCAGAGCAGTCCGATCTAGTTTCGGATTTGTTTTCGCTTATTTGTGGACATTTATCATCTCAGTTATAGATCTAATATGGAGAGTCCACAAAACAATTATCCTTGATGAACATCATGAAGATGATGATGAATATGATGATGATGATGAAGATGATGATGAATATGACAACGAGGATGATGAGGATGAAGATGATGCTGATGATGATGATGATGCTGCTGACAATGATGATGTTGAAGATGGTGATGAGGATGATGATGATGATGAAAATGATGATGATGATGAAATTGATGATGATGATGGTCAATACACAATCATGATGAAGATGGTGATGAGGATGATGATGGTGATGATAAAGAAGAGGGTGGCGATCATGATGATGATGATCAATCATCAATCATGATGAAGATGAAGGTGGTGATGAGGATGATGATGATGGTGATGATGATGAAGATGATGATGAATATGATGATGAGGATGACGAGGATGATGATGATGATGACAGTGATTCTATGGTGATCATAAAGAAGAGGATGATGATGATGATGATCAATCATCAATCATGATGAAGACGAAGATGGTGATGAGGATGGTGATGAGGATGATGATGATGAAGATGGCGATGGATATGACAACGAGGATGATGATGAGGATGATGATGATGATGGTGATGATGGTGATCATAAAGAAGAGGATGATGACGATGATCAATCATCAATCATGATGAATATGAAGATGGTGATGAGGAGGAGGAGGATGATGATGATGATGAAGATGATGATGAATATGATGACGAGGATGATGAGGATGATGATGATGATGACGGTGATGATGGTGATGATGGTAATCATAAAGAAGAGGATGATGATGATGATGATGATGATGATCAATCATCAATCATGATGAAGATGGTGGTGAGGATGATGATGATAATGGAGATGACGATGACGACGATGACGATGATGACGATGATGACGATGATGATGATGGTGATGTTAAAGAAGAGGATGATGATGATGAAGAAGATGATGAATATGACGATGAGGATGATGATGAATATGACGATGAGGATGATGAGGATGATGGTGATGAAAATGATGATGATGATGATGGTGGTGGTGGTGGTGGTGATGATAAAGAAGAGGATGTTGATGATGACGACGATGATGATGATCAATCATCAATCATGATGAAGATGAAGATGGTGATGAGGATGATGATGATGATGATGAAGATAATGATGAATATGATGACGACGATGATGATGATGCTGATGATGATCATAAAGAAGAGGATGATGATGATGATCAATCATCAATCATGATGAAGATGGTGGTGAGGATGATGATGATGATGAAGATGATGATGGAGATGACGACGATGATGTGGATGATGATGATGATGATGATGATGAAGATGATGATGGAGATGACGATGACGACGATGACGACGATGATGAGGATGATGATGGTGATGATGATGATGATGACGACGATGATGATGGTGATGATAAAGAAGAGGATGGTGATGATGAAGATGATGATGAATATGATGATGAGGATGATGAAGATGATGGTGATGAAGATGATGATGATCAAGAAGAGGATGATGATGATGATGATGGCGATGATGATGATGATGATAAATAACCAATCATGATGAAGATGGTGATGAGGATGATGATGGTGATGAGGATGATGACGGTGATGATAAAGAAGAGGATGGCGATGATGATGATGATGATGATGATGATCAATCATCAATCATGATGAAGATGAAGATGGTGATGAGGATGATGATGATGATGATGATGAATATGACGACGAGGATGATGAGGATGATGATGATGATGATGATGGTGATGATGAAGAAGAGGATGATGATGTTGCTATTGTTGTTGCTGCTGCTGCTGATGATGATGATGATGATGATGATGAATCAATCATGATGAAGATGGTGATGAGGATGAGGATGGTGATGATAAAGAAGAGGATGGTGATGATGATGATGATGATTATGATGCTAATGATGATGATGATCAATCATCAATCATGATGAAGATGAAGTTGGTGATGAGGATGATGAGGATGATGATGATGATGATGATGAAGATGATGATGAATATGACGACGAAGATGATGAGGATGATGATGATGCTGATGAAGATGATGATGATGATGATGTTGAAGACGCTGATGAGGATGATGATGATGATGATGATGAAGATGGAGATGACGACGATGATGAGGATGATGATGATGATGATGAAGATGGAGATGACGACGATGACGACGATGATGATGGTGATGATGATGATGATGATGGTGATCATAAAGAAGAGGATGATGACGATGATGGCAAATCATTAATCATGATGCAGATGGTGGTGAGGATGATGATGAGGATGAAGATGATGATGAAGATGACGAAGATGATGGAGATGACGAGGACGATGATGACCATCATCATCATCATCATATTCATCATCATCATCATCATCATCATAATCATCATCATGTAGTGGTAGGGGAAGGAGGATTACAAGAGAGAGGGAGGGGGGAGAGAGAGATGGAGAGGGAGAGAGAGAGAGAGGTGTAGAAGCAAGGAAGAGAGAGAGAGAGGGGGGATTAGTTAGGGGTAAGGGGCTAGGACGGGGGTTAGAGAGAGAGAGAGAGAGAGAGAGAGAGGGTATTAGTAATGGTTGAGGGGGGGAGGAGGGGGAGAGAGAGCGAGAGAGGAGAGGGTGTTGGTTGTAGGGACTGTGAAAGAGATATGGAAGGTGTGGTTAGAGGTAGGTGGAGGTGTAGGGAAGAGAGAGAGGCTAAGAGAGCCCGAGTTAGTGAGGGCTAGGGAGAGGAGGGGGTTTTGGGATAGGGGGAGTAACAGGGAGATAGAAAGAGTAATATGGTTAGGGATGGGGGAGAGGTTAGGGAGAGGGAGAGGGGGTTTACAGAGAGAGAGAGAGAGAGAGAGAGAGAGAGAGAGAGAGGTGTAAAACAATAAAATAAAGAGTACGTCATCATCATCGTCGTCGTCATCTCCATCTTCATCATCATCATCATCATCCTCATCGTCGTCGTCATCTCCATCTTCATCATCATCATCATCCTCATCGTCATCTTCATCATCTTCATCATCATCGTTGTGGTTGTCATCACCATCATCTTCATCGTCATCATCATTATCATCATCATCTGCGTCATCATTATCATCATCATCATCATCATCATCATCATCTGTGTCATCATCATCATCATTATCATCATCACCATATTCATCATCATCATCATCTTCATCATGATATTCATCATCATCATCATCACCACCACCATCATCATCTTCATCATCATCTTCATCATCTTCATCACCATCATCATCTTCATCTTCATCATCCTCATTATCGTTATCTTTATCTCACCCAATCTAACACTTCAAAACATAAATTTGTGAAGATTATAACGCGCGCGCATTATTTAATCCCATAACGCGCGCGCGTTATGTACACACATAACACTAGCGCGTTGCTTATAACATTGAGCGCCAAAACACTAAAATTTGAATTTAAAAATAACGCGCATGCGTTATTTGAATTTAAATATAACACGCATGCATTATTTGAATTTAAACATAACGCGCGCGAGTTCCTGAGCGCCTAATCACCCGCTCCTCCTGTGCCTGCGTGTCAGCCACTGTCCTATGTGGCTGGTTCGGACTTACCAAACCTGTGCTAAAGAATTTTTAGACCATAGCTAATTTGACATTTTCAGTATTTTTCTGAGTATGCTTGTTTTCCACCTCTCTTTACAGCATGACACACCTGACCATTAGTGACAAAATTTTAGGGATAGATATAATTTTTTATGCAGATTCCAAATATGTAATTTTAAAAAAAAAATATTGATATTTTCTATTTATTTCCTAATTTTCTTGTGTCATCACTCCATTGGTCAAAAAACATATTGTTAATGTTTATTCCGTAACTTTTCCATTTCACAACCATTTTTAAAACAACTTGTATGTTGCACTAGAGGACACCGACTTCTACATGTTGTAAAAAATCCAAGTCAAAATAACTACATTAAGACCTTCAAAGGCTGCATCCACATTTGACGTACCGTTCTCGAGGTTTGATCACTTACATAATTAAAAAAAATAAAAATTAAACATTTAATTTTGGAAAAATAGCACTGCACTAGTGCTACGGGTTCTATATATGTTTACCGATTTTTCTATCCCGAAACCGTCATTTAGGCATTGAAAGGCTGCACCCACAAAAACATATACCTTATCATTTTCCAAAAAAATAAAAATTGATTGTTAGAAAACATGAAACTTGACATACCTATGCAAGTTTTCAATACATAAAAGTTATATATTCGGAAACGTGATTCAATTTCCTACATTTCATCTTTTTTACTCAATGCATGATATATTGCGTAAGTATCTCAAAAAATCCAAGTAAATTGAGGGATGCCTGATTTTTCAGTTTTCTATTGCATCTAACACGCCAAAAGTGACCCTCATTAGCTTGCACATGCCCTTATGATAAAATAATTGATGCAAGAAGAAGTAAGCCACAGGAAGGTAATCCTTCTCTCTGCATGAAGAAGAAGGATCCAGTGCATCCTCAACAATCTTGGAGGAGAATTGTGCAAGATCAATCCAACCTAAAGGAAATACCAATATTTCAAGCGGCAATTCATGACAAGACTTCTTCATCAAAAGAAGTGGATGCAAAAAGCAAACAAACCAACAAGGAACGTTCATTCGAATGGTTGGGTAAGCAATGGATATCATTTTTGCAAGATTGAATTTTAATTGTATAGGAGGGTTTTGAATGCATTGTGCCACCTACGTGACATTGATGCAGGTGGTATTTCAAGATCTCTAAATTATGAAGCATCGATGTGCTTGAATTATCTCAAAACAAAACCCTATTTTGAGGAGTTATCTGCCAAATTTCAGCTGATTTCATCGTTGCTAAGAACTTTGCGCTCCAAATTCCAGTATAGACTAGTCTTCAAGATTCAATTCACAAGAGCCAATTCACATAGGCGAACACTGTACATTGTACTTCTAAGGATGTTGGCCGAATCAATGTGTAATTTATTGCATTACAACAACACAAAAGCAAGTTGGTATTGGAAAAATTAAAACCTTTATAGTTCTGATCATTTTGTTCCACTTATCTACTTCAACCGATGCCTGAGAATCTGTTACTCGATGATATGCTATGGGATATTCTGGACCTAAATCTCGAATGGGATTTGCTCCCGCTCCTATATTTTCTCTGGGTGTAACGCATTATTACTTAGTCTTTACCGTTGGTGGTTACGCGAATTGACCTTTGTAAATAAGAGTCTCACTTATACCGATTTGACAAAAAGGTATTCATTACTTTTGTTGTTTGTATCGTAAACATTAGGTCTAGAAAAAATTTGTTGTTTGCATCGTAAACATTGGGTCTAGTAATTTGAATCTGTGCAACATACGAGGGTACTATCGGTAACCAGCGATTATCTCAAAATGACTATCCCAAGCAGTAGTAGTCGAAGATGACTACCATAATCTGCACTCCATCGTCGAAGAACAATATTATATCCTTGTTGTTAAGACTGCGATTGGTAACCAGTTGGTATCGTGCTTACATTTCCATTTCTTACCATGTGTCGTTCAATGGAATATGGGTACTCAATCAGAGTTGTAATCTGCATAAACTAATAAGGGATGTGGTTACTTATTGTTAGGAAGGAAATTGTAATTAGATTATTGTGAGCCACTCCAAGCCTTATTGAAAATGAAGCTCTTGCCTACGTAGCCAGGTCACCAATACTAATGTTTCCATACTTGTCAGCTCTTTAACCGGCACTCAACTGCAGCCAAATTAATGTCAGCTCTTTAACCGGCACTCAACTGCAGCCAAATTAATCTAGGCGTATGGTAGCGTTAACCCGGTACCAATGTTTCCATACTTCATTTTCTCTCAGTAAAAATACAAATTAACTATACATGCAGTTGTCACCCGGTACCAATGTTTCCATACTTCATTTTCTCTCAGTAAAAATACAAATTAACTATACATGCAGTTGTCACAGTTGTTTTTATATCATCGACATATATTGTGAGCATCTCGGTTTCCTTCATGCCATCGCACCATAGTGTTATGCATCTCTTTTAACTTAGAGCACCCATCAACATACAAAAATAGAAGCTTTGTACAATGCGCCAATCCTTCTATTTACTTCACACGTTCACCTGCTGGCAACTCATCCAAAGCTACCAATGTTTCCATACTCGGCAGCTCTTTTGACTCAAAGCAACCCAAAACACATAGCGGCCCAAGCCTTGTACACTACTCCAACCCTTGTATCCTCTTCAGATTCACCCACATACTTGCTTGCAGCCTTTGCAAAGTAACCAGTGTTCTAGAATTTCTACTGCTATTGTATAGAAGCCATCATACTATTTCCATGGCTATAGATTCCTCTCATAGCATTTGCATTCAAGCTAATGCATTTTCCATACCACGAGCACACTAATGCTAGTTTTGTGTTCTTAAAGAGCTCGTTTCATCCTTCTACTCATGCTCTAGCTTGTCATTGTCCTTGGAAATTGAAGTTATCATTTGCGTTTGCAAAAACATGTATTTGCAAACTCTATTTTTATGCTCCATCACGGTCATTGCAGCATGCGGCTCTTGTATTATTTATAATTTGATTTCTTTAATTTTAATTTATTCATTTAATTCTAGATCATCAAACTCATAACAATTATTTTATGGTTCTAGAATAAGATTCAAAATTATTTTTGATTGTTTATGAATTCATCTTCTTTCAAAAAAAAAAAAATTAATAACCTTATACATAAACATTTGATCAAAGTTATGAAAAATTTTACTATCTTAAAAAAAACAATTACCAAATACATAAAAATTCAAATTTGATTTTATCATATTTTATCTTCCCATTAATGATTTTATTAAATCTATTTTATTTCCAAATCAAATTATTATCTTAAATAATTTTATTTCCAAATCAAACTATTATCTTAAATAATTGATGTTTTTAACCTACACATTAAATACACCTCACTACTTTATACACTAAGTAAATACAACTAGCTACTTTTATACATGAACTCTAAACATAACTTTTAGGTCACTGCAAGTTTATACACATAACCCAACTGTAAATACACCTCAGTGCTTTTTTCTACCAGTGCAAGGCAAATTTAGTTGACAACACAACATAGTATACCCTAACTGAGCTCAACCTTAACGTTGAGTGCAAAAACCATTTGCCCAAGTACAGTAGATCTGTCACCTCACTGCTTTTATCCACAAACTCCAAACATAACTTAGGATAGAGTCGGTCACTGCAATTAAAGTGAAGAAAATAGAGTCCAATGGAACCTATTCCACGGAATTGGAGTAGATCACTGCAATTAAATTGAAGAAAAAAGAACCAATGGAATTATTCTGAGTAATCCCACTGTACTATTCATAATTCCAATTTCCAAATAAATAATCAGAACTGAGCTGATGACTGTATAAGGATTCAAGTCATTGTTATTGGTACTATGCCTAGTTTTCTTTTTTCTGGTTCTATGCCATCCACACATTTTAGTAGTAAAATTTTTGTTATCCCATTCACACATTTTAGTAGTAAAAGAAATGTTACATATTTTCCTCGTTGTAAGGAAAGATTCCTCACGTACAGTACCAGGTTATGTAAAATGCAGCAATCCAATTAACGAGAATCGCGTGGTGACAAACTTTTATGGCAAAGGAGAATCACGTGGTGACAAACTTTTATTGATTTACACATGTTTGGTCCTGGCAGATTTCTCAGTGATTTAATATCAATGGAGTCGTTCAATTGTGATGGCTTCTATAGTATAAGTAAGGCTCACGAGTCCCTGCTTATGCACAACATCTACAGCTACTTCTCCCTGTAATTGCCTGTGAGGCTTTCTGCGTCATCTAATTACCCAAATCTCCTTCCCAGCCATGTCTAACGAAGAGGTTGAAGCATCCGCTCCCCGTGTTGGCAATCTCAACATCCATGCGTCAGAGCGACGGTAATCACACGAACAGAATCGCTTAATCTTTAGCAATCTGTCTGTTGAGTTCTCTGAAATTACGATCTGTTTTTTTACAATAATCTGAAAATGTAAATGTTTTTCTTGTGGTGTAGAATTATATATTGAGTTGTAGCCCATGATTTTGAGGTGTCTTATAAGATTACTGAAAGCTGTTTTGAACGTTTTGTCTGCGTACTTAGATCCATTAATGAGAATCCTGTAAAAACTGCCCATGATTTTGAGGTGTTGTTCTTATAAGATTACTGAGAGTTGTTTTGAACGTTTTGTCTGGGACATACTTAGATCCATTAATGAGAATCCTGTAAAAACTGATTTTGTTTGAAGGATATGATCAGGATGGACGATTAGATTGCAGCGTATACCATGCCACTGTTTTTAAAGATTCTGACCAATAACCATTGAATACAGATTGGAGGGCAAGATCGCAATAATAACGGGCGGGGCAGCGGGCATCGGAGAAGCAATCGTTCGGCTCTTCACAAAGCACGGAGCCAAAGTCATTATCGCAGACATTGCAGACGAAGCCGGCAGAAAGCTCGCTGAATCCCTTTCTCCTCCGGCAATTTACGTGCATTGCGACGTGAGCAAAGAGCAAGACATGAGCGCAGCGGTGGATTTGACCATCGAGAAACACGGTCAACTTGATATCATGTATAACAACGCAGGAATTATCGAAATCCTTGCGGTTAAAAGCGCAGCAGAGTATGACATGGAGCAATTCGATAGAACAATGAGGGTAAACGTGAGAGGAACAATGCTGGGAATTAAGCACGCGGCCCGCGTGATGATCCCGCGGAAGAAGGGCTGCATAATCTCTACTGCCAGCGTTGCAAGTATTATAGGAGGACTTACTCCATACTCATACACGGCCTCTAAGCATGCAATAATAGGGCTGACCAAGAATGGCGCGGCTGAGCTTGGGAAATACGGTATCAGAGTCAATGCTGTATCTCCTTATGGCTTGGCCACGGCTCTTACCGTTGAGTACTTCAAACAAGGGGATGGGAGATGCCTCCTCGTCTGCTTCAGAAATGGATAAGGCCGCTGTGGACGCCTTCTGCAGCAGTACTGCCAACTTAGAGGGAACGACGCTTAAAGCAGAGGATATTGCCGACGCTGGGCTGTACTTGGCCAGCGATGACGCTAAATATGTTAGTGGGCATAACCTTGTAGTGGATGGAGGATTCACTGTTGTTAATCATTCCTGGAGGATCTACAGATGATACTTCAATGCTAATTTTTAGTGATAGTAGATGAGAGCCATAGTCCTACAATATAAATATAAATAATTCAGTTCATGTTATGAACCGCCGCTTCACCTGCTGGTTTTAGTTTCGCTATGAAAATGGTTGTAACTGGTAATGTCTTCCATAAGTTTACTTGTAATATCCGCAGATAGCAATTGCTCCGTATGTATGAATGATATTGATTTCGATTCTCGATGATAGTTGTACTCATTTCGCCCACAATTTCTCTCTCAAAATGGATGGACTATAAATTGCAAGGTTGGGATATTACTAACTTGGACTGTAAATTTTAAAACTTGATTTTATGGATGTTATTTGGTGTCAGCTTTAACCGTGGTTTTAATATTTTTAACTTTTGTGTAAATTTTAAAATTAAGTAAGTAACATCTATACAGGGTAGGAGTTGACAGGTAAAATGTCCATTCTCGGTCATTTTGTTCGTCAAAAACATCCATTTACACTGTCAAAACCGGCAAAAATGACAGGTAGATTGTTTTCCAAATTCCATCTATACTATGCTTTAAAATTAAGGATGTTAACTTTAATAGTGATTTTAATATTTTTAATTTTTATGTAAATTTTAAAATTAAGTAACATCTCCCATTTGCAGAAGTGAGTAGCAACATATACAAGGCCCAGCCACATCTCCCATTTCCAGAAGTGAGTAGCAACTAGATGAAAATAATAAAAAGTTTTTAGCCGAGCTCGTAACTAAATAAAAGCACTTAAAAATCTTTCTTTATAATCAAAATTGTTGTTTCAACCAAATATTACATAAAAAAAGAATATAACCACTACATATACAACATATACAACGCCCATTTGCATATACAACGCATGGGCGCAGAAGTGAGTAGCAACTAGATGAAAATAATAATAAGTTTGTAACCAATTAGAAACACAACATGAAAATAGCAAGCTCGTAAATAAAAGCACTTAAAAATCTTACTTTATAATCAAAATTGTTGTTTCAACCAAATAGAAGTTGCCAAGAAATTAATATCTTATATCTTATAAAAATCATGATTAGAATTTTGTATAAAAAATCCTTATATAAATACTAACTTTGTATAAAAAATCCTTATAAAAATAAAATATATATTTTTAATTGAAAAAAAATTATATACAATCAAGTTGTTTAGAGTTATTTGTAGTCACAAGGGTGGGTTGGACTTAAAATCATTAGGCTTGGACTCCTCTAAAAAATTTCAAGGAATAACTTAATTTTGTTTAATAATTTTTTATAAGATATTTTATTATTAAAACTATTTACAAGATATTTCATTATTTCTCATAATATACTACATACTCTTACCTCTTAAGCTTTACTATGCTTATACTATTATTAATTACGAACATGTGTAACCTCAATGATTACCCTGGTTATCTATGGTAAAACTAGTACCAATATAATATGAAGTTTGGTTCAATGGATACATGAGCTTAGGGTGATTAAGATGTTGGCATAATTATGAACATAGTGATATTTAATAAGAAGAAGTGAATACAACCCACAATCTGTACTTTTTGTACTAACTCATGTTATGTTATTATGTCACTGAAGGGGATTATATATGTATCGTGGAGTACCTATTAATTTGAGTTTATAGACAAATTTTTTTCTTAAGCTATAGTTTGACTATAATCTTAAATATACTATATTAAATCTAATTATTAAAAATATGTTTTTTTCAATTTTAATTGACTACAAAACACTGATGTCATCCTCGTTTTTCCCTTCCATGGAGGTGGCGGCAGAATGACATCACATTCTGTTACAGTGAGCCTGAAATTCCAACTCTTCTCTGTGCAGACCGTCGTAAGCACTTGCCCGAGGTGCATCAATTGTTCATGTTTTGCTTTGCATTTTCCAGATTTCAATGGTGTGATCGTTTCATTGCATTTAATGCCTGTAAATAATCCATTGAGAGCTTTGGAGCTGGCGAGTGCTCCTCCCACTGCGGATCATAAATGCAGTCATTGGGGGTGGAGCTGGGGAGTGCTCCTCCGAATGCTAATAATAAATGCATCCATTGGGGTGGAGCTGGCGAGTGCTCCTCCCACGGGGAGGTGTGCAGTTGACAGAAATATAGTTGCGTGAACCCACTTGATAAAGTGCTCCTCTGACGTGCAGGTGTCCTGCAATTGACATAAATATAATTGCATGAACCCACTTGATAGAATATTGTAATGTATAGAATATTGATAGATTCATGTATTATAAATATAACCCTCTCTCATGTGATGATCACCCATGTTGAAACGAATTTGGGCGTGAAGGATTGTTTAATGTTGATGAGAAACAATATTAGCCCTGGAAGCGGCAAAATATTGGTAGAGTTTGTAGTTTTTAGGTATCCATTATTATGCATGGAACATTATCCATTTGGTATTTGAAGATGGAATGACTGATATGTTGCTAGAGCTTACATATTTGTGGATGTCGATCATAGCATTTTATTAGTCTAATATAGTTATTTGTCTTGACCAAACCATAAATGGAGTCACGTTTTCTTTCCTTTGGCCCAATGACCCATCCAAACAACTTCTATCACCAACTCTTCTTCTGGAGAATTGGAGCAGACTTTAAAGAGAATCCCAACTGCATAATTAGTTCCAGTATCAGACACCGCCAGCAAGCTTCTAACAATACTCGGTACCGCTAGGGCATGGCCCAGTATGGCAGACCTGCCTTCTGAAATGGTCGAAATTGCCTCCAAAAGCGCTAAGGATTGCTCTGACATAGTTGTGTCTGCACCAGGAAGAAGGTCAATCAAACGAGGAATGACACCTGCTTTGGCGATCTTTGCTCTATTTTTAATCACGGCTCAGAGATGAAAGATGCCATGAATTCTTAAGCTATTTTACAACTGTGTAGATTTTTCATTGCTTCAAAACCAATAAATGTTGAAATATTCTCTTAATAGTTGAAAGACACACTCATAGATATCCAAATTAATGCAGATTCGCATGGGATTTTTTCACTGGTCATGTATCATGTTGTGGACAAGTCGATAGCCGCTCTTCCTTTGTCTTAAGCTACAAAAAATTTCATATATGTTACAGCTCACATTCTGAGTGGATATGACTGCCACTATCATAAATTCGTCACTTATTGAGTGACGTGGAAGTAAGAGAAATGATCAAATAAGTTTTTATTGTTGAAACTCTTTTCTGTTAGGTTCTTTCATGTTGGATTTCAACCTTGTAAAAGACATGTTTTATAAGGATCCCCATTAATAGCAAAAAAATAACTAGTAAAGACACTGAACTATTTTTCAACTGAAATGGCAGAGCTATGCTGAAAAAATGGACAACCCCCATGTTTCATAGGCAGAGCAGATAATGTACAATTTTTAGTAACCGCTTCCCATCACTACCAGGCGGGCAATTGTGTGCTGTGGACTTCGGGGAAGACAACTAGTTGCAAACATTTTAAGCTCTAGCAAATACCAATTTCTCTAGTTAAGGTAAGTTAAGATCATATTTCGATCAACTCAAGCGATAGTTTGTTATTAAATATGGTGAAGGGTATAGTTTCATAATTTAATACAGTTTTTTCAAATATGCCACATGAAGCTGAGACGAGATCAATTCTCTTTGTCGACAAGTGTTTGCAATAATTCTGATGTGCTTTCATCAATTTTTAAAATGCTTAAAAGGTAGTGAAAATATTGGAGATATTGATTGCTTTGTTGTATTGATACTCCTCCATTCTCATAAAGGAAGGAGGGATAATGGTGGTGGGAGCCTCTCCGAAGCTTGGGAATCCTCATCTTTTGGCCTCTCAAGAATCCATTACATCTCATAAATCACACATATATTTAATATTTATGAGTACCTACGTAGAGGATGCAGCTAATTGCTATGTAATTTTGACTGCATCCTCTACATAGGTACACACACATATATTTAATATTTCCGAGAGTACCTACATGTATTGAAGTTATTATGATACACTCACACATATTTGGTACTAAAATATTTAGATGATTGTAGAAGCAAGGTTAACTTTGTGAGCTCTATTAATATCGCATTTCATGTTTATGTTATTTTTTTTCCCTTGGTAATTTCATTGTTTGTCCAGAAATTTTATTTGGATGCAAGATGTACAATAGAAGATGGAAGATAGATAAGTACCTAGAGATGAAACCCATTGGAGGGTAGGAGTAGGTATGCTTTCACCTGAGGAGATGTTTCCTGGTCCCTGGACCCTATTCATAGGAGAGATTTTCTTTTTAAAATTATTGTGTCGATTTTAGACTCAAGTCCTGGGAAATCGCAAGGGCTTTTATTATTTCGATTTCAGACTGAACGACATTACAACCAGAATGGTTATTTGCTCATTTGCTTTTAATTTCTTTAACATGTCTTTTTAATGATTTTTTCTATGCAAGGGCTTTTATTATTTCGATTTCAAACTGAACGGCATTACAACTGGAATGTTTTTTTGCTCATTTTCTTTTAATTTTTTTAACATGTCTTTTTAAGACCATACTGCTACCCTACATAGATCTTTGTTTTTTGTTAACTAGGACTATTAAAACCCACTGCACTACTTATCCTTCTGAAGGAAAATTATAATGGTTGACTTAGGACTATGCTAACCAACCATGGAGGACTACTCGCTAAGCTGACCATCACTTTCTCATATTAGGAAATGGATTTTTGTTCACATCTTCAATGTTCAACAGATTATGAGCTTTTAGATCAAAGCTCACTGATGATCCAGAGTCCAGTCTGTCAATGAAAATGAAAATGTATAGGTTAAAATAACCATATTAGTGATTTTATTAATCCCTAATTTCGAGAACATATGTTTCAAAAAAGTTGACCTGATTGAGATTATTGAATTCAACAAACTAAATGTTTAAGGTCTTGATAACATAGATAGTAACTCATAAAACTCTTTCCAGTACACAATATCCAATAATTCTACTTCCTAGATATTTAAATTGTTCTAATGCTACCACTCTTGAAGCATAAAAACTTTCTTACATTTTTCACAGTTGCAACCTTATTTCAACAACAAAAATTTCAGAAAGAACTTATTAATGGATCAGAACTTTTACCATGTATGTAGGAAAATGCTTGTGGCTTAGGCATATTAGTTGTGTTTTATTAAAGAGGACATCCGAACTACAACTCAAGTGAATGATGTGTGTCCCTAAACACATAAACACAATTCTATACATCATACTTGTAGTGGCCCTAAATGCCAAAATAGAGTACCTATCTTAGTTTAGAGTCTAGACACTGAGATAACATCCTTGTTTAAAGTACCTACTTTAGCAATAAAATGAATTTGACATTAGTATAGTTTGTGACTGGGAATAGTCTGAAACCAACATATGTTATAAAGTTAGCCCAATATGTTATATGGTTTTTCTACTTATTGACAGTTTTATATTAAATTTTAGATTCAAATCTGTTCCACCCAAATATCACTAAACGAACTAGATGAATCTAAAAGCAAGGTTTCTTGGATGTCAATTCATAAAATTAAACTCATTCACCAAGGACTGGAGATTGGATTTAAAAATTAGTTTTATGTGTGAACAAAAGGAAAATAATTCCTTTCACTTCCTCTGAGTATACTAACCAATGGAAAAAAATATGAGGAAAATAATTCCTTCTACTTCCCCTGAGGAAACTAACCAATGGACAAAAATATGAAGAAACACGGAAAGAGGCAATGGAATTGGAAGGTATTTTAAGTGAGAGAAAGGAATTTGAAGTGACTAAGGTAATTAACCAACAGACCAAAAATATGGAAATTGATCCGAAAAAAGATGGTAAATAAATTGGGACAACAAATCCGGTATTCTAAAGGTGAAGATTGAATTGAGTGAAAGAATCCTATGAGAGTGAACCAGAAGAATGCTTATCCTTCCTCCTTGATTCAATTTTATTCCTTTACTTCCCTTCTTAACCCATTTGGTTTATTTCCCAATACCAACTTCCTGTTGTTTAAACTGACATATATTTTCTCAATCTATTGAAATTTGACGGTGACAACATAGATCCCCTTAACTTTGTGTGAAAAGCAGAGACAAAATAATCATTAAATTAGGTAAGTAGTTTTTATATCTGGTGTTTTTCCCAATACCAACTGCAAGTAGTGTTTTTCCGCATCTACTAGTGGTGACAAGAGAGAACACTTAACTCACTCATGTGCGAAAAGTAGCTATTTAGATTTTATAGCGGTGGTATTGAAGGTTGTTGCTGTGGTCTTTTATAACAAAAAAATCCAAATAAAAGGATAGAAAATGTTTGAAGTTTTGGTTTTCTCCCCATTGATTTGTGGCCACTATCAAACAAGATATTCTCCCCATTGATTTGTGGCCACTATCAAACAAGATATTGTTGGCCTTTTGCATATTATAAATACCATATTTACCCTGACTTTTGGGGCTACATTGGTAAGGATTAAATTTTAAGTTTCATTTTTTTTTTTTAAATGCAAATAGTTAGAAACCAAACCCTTGGATAGAGTAGCGGTGGATATCACATTAAAAGGAAAATCCACTGGACAAATATTTATTATAGCCTTTAATGGTGCATCCTTAACTATGTTGCAAATGTTCAAGTGTTTTTCATTTAAATTTTGCATTTGGAATGAAATACTTGCTTTTCTTATTTTGTGTGAAAATTCTATCTTATTATGGTATATCCAATAGTCAGAAATCAATACATGAGAAACATAAATACATGCTCAACAAATATATCCAACTTTAAGTTAGAGCTAAAGCACTAAAGTTGACCAAAAAAAACTATATCATAGATTGTGCATGTCCGTATAGATTTCCAACTTTAAGTTAGAACTAAAGTATTCAAATTGACCTCTTCTTATCATGGTGAAAACATGCCTTAAAACACTAAGGAAACATGCCCAAAAGAAAATGAAACATTAAGAGTGTAGAGAGAGGCAATCAACAGTAGTTTAGTCATTTACATCTAGTGGCAGGTTATTGACATGATTCTATATGAGTAAATTTGTTTTGAATAGCACACTAGTGACAGGAATGGCATGGCTCCTAAGTTATGAAGACAATATCATATCAAAATAACAAACCATTTGTCAAAATAATTTGTTCATATCAAAATTGCAACAACGGCTCGTGGTAATGGCAATGACGGGGACATTGCCACCAAGTGGCTCTTGTTTCATAGTATAGTTCCTTTCATTTAAATAAATTGAGTGTAAGTTTTATAATTTGCATTTTTCTCATCACTTTTAATAATAAGTTATCGCAAAATGTGTTAATATTTTTTTTAATAATTATAAAATATTTAACAATGATACTTGGTTATTATTTTTCTTCTTAAGATTGTAAAATTTATGATACTTTATTGGTTAAGTGTAATGTAGTAAACATAGTTTTTATTGGTTAGTATTATATTTGTCATCTTTATCCAAGGAAAACCACTAAAACCACTCTGCATGAAATAACTCAATGGTTGTCACTCCTTCCATGTGCTTTTGAGTTATAGGAGAGGTTTCCTTACTTTGGAACAAGACTAGCTAGTCAATCAAAAGAAATTTGAGGTCTTACTTGAATCTAAAGATAGCTAAGGCTACCTCCAATGAAGTTATGTACTTTTTAGTAGCATATAAACCTAGTCCCATACATGAGACAAATACTACCTCTTGTTGTATTTTAACTTATGTATGGTTATTATTGTATAATAGAGATTTGCAATATTTTTTTAGGGTTGGTGCAAGCTATTGAGGGTCTCTTTTGACCCCATACATGAGACAAATACTACCTCTTGTTGTAGTTTAACATATGTATGGTTATTATTGTATAATAGAGATTCACAATATTTTTTTAGGGTTGGTGCAAGCTATTGAGGGTCTCTTTTGACATGTTAGATGCATTAGAAAACTGAAAAAATGACATCCCTAAAGTTACATGGATATTTTGAGATACTTACACATTGAATCTTGTTTTGAGTAAAAAAGATGAAATGTATGAAATTGAATCATGTTTTCGAATAGATATTTTTTAATTTGGGGGAAGATGATAAGGTATATGTCTTTGTGGATGTAGCATTTGAGTCCCTAAATGATCGAATCAACCTACAAAAATTGGTAGACATATAGAGAACAAATAGTACTAGTGTGAAACTATTTTCCAAAATAAATTTATATATTTATATATTTTTAATTATCTAAGTGATCAAACATCGAATTTAAATAGTACGCCAAGTGTGGGTGTATCTTTTGAAGGTATTAATGCAATGATCATGAAACAATTTTTTTATACCATATAGAGGTCGGTGTTTATTAGTGCAACACATAAAAAAAATTTAAATAGTTGAGAAAAAAAAAGTTATGGAAAAAACAATGATAGTGTGTTTTTTGAGTTGAGTAATGACACAAGAAAAATAGAAAAAAAAATATTTAAAAAAATCTACATATTTGGAATCTACAGAAAAAATGCTATCTAGTTCTAAAACTTCATAAAAAATTATTATGTGTAGCATACTGTAACCAATGGTAAAACACAGGCATATTGAGAAAATGGATGAGATTCCCAATTAGCTATGGTTTACCATATTCCATACTACAGGTTTGGTTAACCCTAAGCTAAATATGAAGTATAAACATAGGACAAGGGATGACACCTGAACATGTGACGAGGCTCAGTCTTAGTGCTAAGAAACGTGAGTGAAACACGAGTGCATTTCTTTTAAATTCAAATTTCTTCCCCTCGTAAAAAAAACCTCATGGAAAACATAGCGCCTGCGTGATATAGAACTAGAAAATGCACACGTGATTCATATGACTGGAATGCGTGGATGATATGTAAGACTACGAATATATTTCATATGACACTAAGGATTAGTAAGGATTAGGGGCGAGGGGGGAGATAAAGAAAAAGAGGAATAGTGAGGTAGGAGAAAGAGAGAGCAAGAGATAGAGATCAAAGGGGTTATGGGTTTGGGGAGATAGAGATAGAGAGCAAGAGATAGAGATCAACCCTTGCGGAAAAATGTCACATATCTGGTGACCTCAACAGTGACTTTGGGGTCATGGGGTACTCAATCGGTTGAATTCGCCTCTGACATTCAAATTCATTTTTTTCCTATTGATTTTAATTAACCATTTACAATGGAAATATATATGTATATAATCACACACACACACACACACACACACATATATATATAACTAGACAGCCTATTTCTACAGGAATGCATTCATCAATGGCATTAACTATGTTCCATTAATTCATATGATGGTAGTAATTAATACAAACAAAAATAAATACCAAACATTTATACACAAAAGGAGACTTTATATCTAAAAATATAACCAACTATCTATCAACAAAGGAAATCCCTCCCAACTATAGGCTCTGTAAAGCCATATCTTTCTTTGACAAGACACCCCTAATATGGGGCTTCCAATCCACAAGAAGGTACCAAATTTCCCTCTACAACTATTCAAATCCCATGGTCTTAGTATAGCCCCCGTCTATAGTACGATGATGGTGTAATGGGTGGTATTGTTTTAGATCTAACAAAAACTAATAGCCCAATCATGGGAGAGAATGTTGGATTATGGTTTATCAACTTTAATAAAGAGGGATTAATAAAACATAGGATAAAATGAACGAATAAAGGTAGTGACTTGAATAATAAGTACCTTAACCCTCTTCTCACTCTCCTTGTGGAATCATAGCCCCCCTTCTCTTCTTTGTCCTTCTTGGTTTGCAGTAGTCATGTGTTTTCATATTTAATGTAAAATGGACACAATTACATCAATTTGGCCACTATGGACCATTCATGTATAGATTATATCCATTTCAATCATATTTACATAATTACATCCTAGGGTTAAAAACAATGTGTTACATTCCCATCCCCCTTAATTTATGCACCATCCTTGGTGCATATTTGACACTATATATATATATAATGGAAAAATTTAACATGTATTTTGATACGTTGAATATCCCACTACAAAACATCCTTTATAGTTCTCATGTTGCTTCCTCAGGAACATTTTCCACAATGTTCTTGGTTCTTCTACTCTGGTATAGTTGTTGGTTATCTCATCCACCTATACCCATATCAATCATTAAGATGAAGCATGCATGTTATAATCCTTATTATGAGATAGTCATAAAGTCCATATTGATTTTTCAATAACAAAATGTAAGAACATATATTCATTTCATTAAAAAAGTATGGAAATCTCTATCCAATGCTTATTTGCATGCATATCTCTTTTCTTTCACAATTTTTCCATGGGAAATAATTTAACCCACTACACCTCTTGACACACACTCTACATTTGTCCCAATCCATATCATTCCTCCCCCATCGGCTTGCACAACACAAGGAATGGGGTTCCCTTCTCTAAGTTAATAGTCCCTTGGGTTTGTTACCCTGATTCCCTTCCAATGCTCCAACACATGCTAGCCAAGGAATCTTTGTTCTATGATTCTAAATATCATGAATCACTCATATCATATTCATTAAATTTTCCTCTTCTTTGTAGTCACTCACCCTCTAGAATCAGGCATCCCCTTATATGAGTTAACAATCCCTCGGGTGATCCATCATTCGCCAAGTATTTCTTACACACGAAGAGTACAACTTTAGGGTTCTTGTTTCCTTGCAATGGATTTCTTCCTGATATTTCCAATTTATATTTGCAACCATGGCTCATAATAAGTAGTCACCATGCACTTGCATCATAAACATAAATAAGCATGTATTGAGAATCATACTTTTATCTACCAAATAGTATTGGAAATCATTATCACCACAATTGAATTCCTAATAATAACATGAGTTCCACACATAATACTTAGCTTTCAATAGTAATGGCAATAATCCATGTCTTCTTTTTGACTCACTTTCAGTGTCATATCCAAGACATATTCTTCTTTTACACAACCCTATTCTTTTGATAGAGCCTTCTTATAGTCCATCCAATGTGACTACTATTTCTTTCATGCATTTCTTTCACTGCATTCACAAGAGCGCTTGATAAATAATCTTAGAATTATGCATTACCAATAATTTCATCATTTTAGGTATTAGCATATTATACAGTGAAATATGGCTTAACATGCATTCTTGTAATGCATCAAACATATATTCCCCACATGTGTGTAAGTGTAACTACAAGATTTATACCATCTAATAATTCACACACAACCGATGCACACTTTTATTTATTCATGAACACCATACCAAACTCACAAACTCTGATTTTCCTTGGTTATTTTACTCATAACCAACACACACATAAAATCTTATTTATTTTCACATTAATGCATTCTAATTTCAAAATAGTCATATAGGTATAAGAATTCCTATCTATACCACATCATTTCGTGTGGAGTAACATTTAATTAAATGCATTCGAACAGCATATGCATACCAATTTGTGATACTGTAATACGAATGAAGGGATTCTTACCCAATCCCTTTTTTCTAACACTTGGGCAATTCGCATAAATAAATTAGTTCCCTGCATGCCTGCCCTCCACACCTTTGATGCTACCTGATAAGTTGGTCTCTTGCAAGAAATTGCACAGTCCCTTTTACCAACCTATTACTCATAGACTTATTATCCTAATCTTTGCTCACATGGTTACATGTCATATATAACAAGGCCATGAACATCTTCATCCATACTTCAACTATTTTAATGGATATTCATTTGAGGGATTCAATATCTTTCATTTCTTGATGCTCCGTTGTCCGTATTCATCATTTGCTGCCATAAAAAAATTTGTAGTCTTTTGTAGATTCCTTTGTTTCCTTGGGATGATCTCCAATCAATATGTTTTCACCATAGTTGTCGTCCTTCATTAAGTTGCCTATGTATCCTTTTTTTTTGTAAGATTAAAAAATTAAATTAAACTAGAAAATATTTACATAGCTAAGAAGTTTTTTCATGATTTCTTTTTGGGTCCATATGACACTGTATAGATTGTTCACCCTACTGTGAAGCTTGCTATGAAGAACCCTCTGGAAGAATATTGGAATAAGTTTGCTATCCAATTCTACATACCATCCACAGACTAATGGGTAGACTAAATTCGTGAACATGATCTTGGGAAATTTGCCGAGGTGCTTGACTGTTGGTCGACCAAAGCAGTGGGAGAATGTGTTGGCGCAGGACAAACTCAGGTACAACAATTTATTGAACTGATGGACGTGAATAATTCCATTCCAAATTGTTCAAGGGAGAAGTTATTATGGAGTAACCGACTTGGCCTTGTTTCCTATGTGAATGTAGAAAAGTGTAGATGAAGAGTCGTTTTTCGACCACATGAAGGAAGTGCATGACAAGGTGAAGCGATAGTTGGATAAGAGCAACGTACTGTACAAATTGAGGGCCAACAGAAAGAGACAAATACACTCATTTGTAGAAGGTGGCTTAGCATGAGTACAACTCAGGAAGGAAAGGTTCCCCAAAGGAACATACAAAAATCTAAATTCGAAGAAGATTGGTCCATGCAAAATCTTGCAGAAGATTTCAGACAATGCATACGTGCTGGAGCTGTCAGGGGAGATGGACATATCGCTGACATTCAATGTTTCTGGCCTGTATAAGTTTGAATAAGGGTCAACAAGTGGGAATGAGATGATGGAATACTAGTAGGGGAAGATACCAATTCATCTGATGGAGGAGGTCATAGAAGTGCTCGATAAGAAGGAAGTCAGGAATATTAGGAGTCATAAAAGAAAATAATATTTGGTCTGGTGGAAGAACTGAGATTTCAAGGAGGTGACCTGGATTTTAGAATACAAGCTCGAGGAGTTGCAAAACCATATGCATAGTTATTTTCAACCTAGGGAGGTTGATGCAAGGGCATTAGGGCCCAAGACTAGAAGTTGCAGATAGATGACCTGAAGGCTCGAAGCACAGTCGACGACCTTCAAGAACAGGGAGACAGTCGATAGGAGGTGATGAAGTCAAGAAAATTCCAACCAAGTGTGGTCGACGATAGGAGACAAGAAATAGAGAAAGAGGTGGAAAGTGATACCGACCAAATGAAGAAAAAGTCATGGATTGAACGACAATGATGAGTATGACTGCTGATTAAGATAGTTGGAGTCCCAAGGATCTGAGCCGTTGGAGTGGTTCGAACAATTGCATAAATAGTTATAGCAGTTGTTGTAGGAGAACAGGCAGTGAGACCTACTAGAGAGAGCCACATGCAATATTTAATGAAGTATGGACATGCCTGGAAGAAAGTGAACCTTCGAGAGGATGATCTAAATGGACAAGTGCAGAGATGAGTATAAATATCAGTTAGTGGTCTTAGAGAAGGGAATTTTGGGGAGCTGCTACTTGGAACTCCTTTACAATTTTCTGGTTGTTGTGATAGAAAAAAGAAGGTCGGTGCTTGAGGATGAAGAATTTCCCTCATGCCTTTCCATGTTACTAAGTATTATAAAATGTAATTTTCATTCCAAATTATCCGAGCTTAGACTCGTATCGTATTTACCTCTTGTAAAGAGACTGTTTCATTTAATTGAAATCCATAATTCTTGGAAACCTTTGTGTGTGTGTATTGTTTCTGTTGTATAACTTGATATGCAGCTGAACTAGGTCGCATATGCATCATGACTACACTACAGTAGTAAGAAGACAGAGAACAAATTCGCTAGTTATTATTTTCTAGTGTGATTTGTTTGGCTCGGGGGTGACCTGTGGAATGAACAAAAAAATTGTTCGAGGTCTATGGTTGGGAGAAAAGTGGAAGTCACTCAATTCGTTGAAAGCTTCAAAGTATGATAAGTTTATTTATCCTTTTTATTTACTTCTTTTGTTTTAGTTCAATTCAATAATCTTATGCTGAAATGAAGTGAATTATTATGTTGTAATTCTTTCTTAGATTACTGATAAGAGTTTTATAATTTCTTCCCTCTCAATGAAAAAAACTGTTATGATTTGTTTAATTACTGTTCACTTCGTTATTTTTATAAAAGTTTAATCGTTTCCTGCTTTAGATGGATTGGGGTTTTATATTTAGAACTAATGATATCTATGTTCATATTGTTATAAATTATTTATTTTAAAGCACTTATTGAGAATTAAATCTTAGCCTTTTACTATATGTAAATTACATAATTAATATTAATTTCATTTTCAAGAAAAATTAATAAAATAGAAGAAAAATAATCTAAGTTGTTAAAAAATATTATTAATGTATTATATCATAGTTTTCCACACCCTAGTGACAAATCTCACTAAATAAATATATTAATGGAAAATGATTCAACTAGAATCCCGAGCTCAACTCTTAAACCATTAATATATCAATGATAGTAATGTTATAGATATTAATATATATAACATATAAATGTCAACATTATAAACTAAGATGTAATAGAACATAAATGATTCCTTTGCAATGTAAGTATAACCATAATGACATCAAACAATATTATAAACTCAAGGGCTGGTGCAAGGTAATGATACCCAATTATGACACATTAGTTGCAATGACATTCTGGAAAAATAGAAATATTATCATTAAAATGAATTATTAGAGGTACCTACAAAACTTTTTTGGATTAGGTGTAAAAAGATGAAACGTAGAAAAACGGATGACCTTCCGGAATATATAACTTTTATTTATGGAAAAGTAGTATAACAACCCCAAAATGTCATTACTCAAAGATTGGTATGTTATTTTTTTTCTCAAACATAATACACATGTTTTTGTTGAGCCACCTATTTGCTATGTAAATTTTCAATTTACAAGAAAAAAGATATGTAGAGGTGTAGGCAACAGACTAATCTTGTGCGGGGCTATTTTTCCAAAATTTTAAAAGTCAATTTTATATTTTTTTTAATTACCGAAGTCAGTGAAGCCCTAAAACGACATGGTCAAGTGTTGAGCCACCATATCACGGTCTAAAAATAATCAAAATACTTTTTTTTTTTATGTTGTAGGTATTTTCATGCTCTAGTGCGGGTTCTTTTCCGTTTTCAAAATAGGTAAGCCAATCAAAAGTTATAGGCCAAATAAAAAACCTATGTTTTTTACAAATTTGACATGAGTGCAGTTAAAAATGAATTAAAAATAGAAAACAACAACAGATCTATTCAAAAATTATATATTTAGAATCTGCACACAGAGCTCGACAAGTGTGTGCAATTTCATCTGCAGTGCACTCGTGGAGCATATGCGGAACTAGTTGTGAAAAACATGAAGTTAAAGAATTTGATGTGTTCTGCCATAAATCAAACATAAATCAGACCGAGCCTCAAGGTGCAATCCGAAGCTAATTCCAAGCCTGCAAGGGCGCCAAAAAAAAATTTAATTCAGACATGCATGCACGCACAGAAGCGCGCGCTTCTGGGCGCCAAAAACAATTTGAATTCAGACATGTGTGCGTGCACAGAAGCGCGCACGCTATATAGCACGTGCATGCTTCTGTGCGTGCACGCGTTATTGTTTTACACCTTAACTTTTTTATTTATCTCTCCCTAACCCCCCCCCCCCCCCCCCATAGCGCGTGCGCGCACACGTTGTTGTTTTACACCTTAATTTTTTTATTTATCTCTCCCTAACCCCCCCCTTCTCTATAACCCCACCCCTCTTCCCTTCCTATCCACCCAATCCCCCCCTCTTTATTCCACTCTACCCAATCCCTCCTCCCTCTCTCAGGTACAACAATTTATTGAACTGATGGACGTGAATAATTCCATTCCAAATTGTTCAAGGGAGAAGTTATTATGGAGTAACTAACTTGGCCTTGTTGCCTATGTGAATGTAGAAAATTGTAGATGAAGAGTCATTTTTCGACCACATGAAGGAAGTGCATGACAAGGTGAAGCGATAGTTGGATAAGAGCAACGTACTGTACAAATTGAGGGCCAACAGAAAGAGACAAATACACTCATTTGCAGAAGGTGACTTAGCATGAGTACAACTAAGGAAGGAAAGGTTCCCCAAAGGAACATACAAAAATCTAAATTCAAAGAAGATTGATCCATGCAAAATCTTGGAGAAGATTTCAGACAATGCATACGTGCTGGAGCTGTCAAGGGAGATGGACATATCGCTGACATTCAATGTTTCTGGCCTATATAAGTTTGAATAAGTTTCAACAAGTGGGAATGAGATTATGGAATAATAGTAGGGGAAGATACCAATTCATCTGATGGAGGAGGTCATAGAAGTGCTCGACAAGAAGGAAGTTGGGAATATTAGGAGTCATAAAAGAAAATAATATTTGGTCCGGTGGAAGAACCAAGATTTCAAAGAGGTGGCCTGGATTTTAGAATACAAGCTCGAGGAGTTGCAAAACCATAGGCGTAGTTCTTTTCAACCTAGGGAGGTTGATGCAAGGACATTAGGGCCCAAAACTAGAAGTTGCAGATAGATGACCTGAAGGCTCAGAGCACAGTCGACGACCTTCAAGAATAGGGAGATAGTCGATAGGAGGTGATGAAGTCATGAAAATTCCAACCAAGTGTGGTCGACGATAGGAGACAAGAAATAGAGAAAGAGGTCGAAGGTGATATCGACCAAATGAAGGAAAAGTTGTGGATTGAACGACAATGATGAGTATGACTGCTGATTAAGATAGTTGGAGTCCCAAGGATCCGATCTGTTGGAGTGGTTCGAACAATTGCATAAATAGTTATAGCAGTTGTTGTAGGAGAACAGGCGATGAGACCTGCTAGAGAGAGCCACGTGCAATATTTAATGAAGTATGGACATTCCTGGAAGAAAGTGAACCTTCGAGAGGACGATCTAAATGGACAAGTGTAGAGATGAGTATAAATATTAGTTAGTGATCTTAGAGAAGGGAATTTTGGGGAGTTGCTACTTGGAACTCCTTTACAATTTTCTGGTTGTTGTGATAGAAAAAAGAAGGTCGGTGCTTGAGGATGAAGAATTTCCCTCATGCCTTTGCATGTTACTAAGTGTTATAAAATGTAATTTTCATTCCAAATTATCCATTCTTAGACTCGTATCGTATTTACCTCTTGTAAAGAGACTGTTTCATTTAATTGAAATCCATAATTCTTGGAAACCTTTGTGTGTGTGTATTGTTTCTGTTGTATGAATTGATATGCAGCTGAACCAGGTCACTTTTGCATCATGACTACACTACAGTAGTAAGAAGATAGAGAACAAATTTCCTGGTTATTATTTTCTAGTGTGATTTGTTTGGCTTGGGGGTGACTTGTGGAATGAACAAAAAAATTGTTCAAGGTCTATGGTTGGGAGAAAAGTGGAAGTCACTCAATTCGTTGAAAGCTTCAAAGTATGATAAGTTTATTTATCCTTTTTATTTACTTCTTTTGTTTTAGTTCAATTCAATAATCTTATGTTGAAATGAAGTGAATTATTATGTTGTAATTCTTTCTTAGATTACTGATAAGAGTTCTATAATTTCTTCCCTCTCAATGAAAAAGACTGTTATGATTTGTTTAATTACTGTTCACTCGTTATTTTTATAAAAGTTTAATCATTTCCTACTTTAGATGGATTGGGGTTTTATATTTAGAACTAATGATATCTATGTTCATATTGTTATAAATTATTTATTTTAAAGCACTTATTGAGAATTAAATATTAGCCTTTTACTATATGTAAATTACATAATTAATATTAATTTCATTTTCAAGAAAAATTAATAAAATAGAAGCAAAATAATCTAAGTTGTTAAAAATATTATTAATGTATTATATCATAGTTTTCCACACCCTAGTGAGAAATCTCACTAAATAAATATATTAATGGAAAAGGATTCAACCAGAATCCCGAGCTCAACTCTTAAACCATTAATATATTAATGATAGTAATGTTATAGATATTAATATATATAACATATAAATGTCAACATTATAAACTAAGATGTAATAGAACATAAATGATTCCTTTGCAATGTAAGTATAACCATAATGACATCAAACAATATTATAAACTCAAGGGCTAGTGCAAGGTAATGATACCCAATTATGACACATTAGTTGCAATGACATTTTGGAAAAACAGAAATATTATCATTAAAATGAATTATTAGAGGTACCTACAAAACTTTTTTGGATTAGGTGTAAAAAGATGAAACGTAGAAAAACGGATGACCTTCCGGAATATATAACTTTTATTTATGGAAAAGTGGTATAACAACCCCAAAATGTCATTATTCGAAGATTGGTATGTTATTTTTTTTCTCAAACATAATGCACATGCTTTTGTTAAGCCACCTATTTGCTATGTAAATTTTCAATTTACAAGAAAAAAAATATGTAGAGGTGTAGGCAACAAACTAATCTTGTGCGGGGCTATTTTTCCAAAATTTTAAAAGTCAATTTTATATTTTTTTTAATTACCGAAGTCAGTGAAGCCCTAAAACGACATGGTCAAGTGTTGAGCCACCATATCACGATCTAAAAATAATCAAAATACTTTTTCTTTTATGTTGTAGGTATTTTCATGCTCTAGTGAGGGTTCTTTTCCGTTTTCAAAATAGGTAAGCCAATGAAAAGTTATAGGCCAAATAAACGACGTATGTTTTTTACAAATTTGACATGAGTGTAGTTAAAAATGAATTAAAAATAGAAAACAACAATAGATATATTCAAAAATTATATATTTAGAATCTGCACACAGAGCTCGACAAGTGTGTGCAATTTCATCTGCAATGCACTCGTGGAGCATATGCGGAACTAGTTGTGAAAAACATGAAGTTACAGCATTTGATGTGTTCTACCATAAATCAAACATAAATCAGACCGAGCCTCAAGGTGCAATACGAAGCTAATTCCAAGCCTACAAGGGCACCAAAAAAATTTGAATTCAGACATGCATGCACGCACAGAAGCGCGGGCTTCTATGCACCAAAAACAATTTGAATTCAGACATGTGTGTGCGCACAGAAGCGCGCACACTATATAGCGCGTGCGCACTTCTGTGTGCGCACGCGTTGTTGTTTTACACCTTAATTTATTTATTTATCTCTCCCTAACTGTTAACACCCAAAAAGTGCTCACTAGCTTATTTCCTGATTCACATGACCCATTTGTCCACTTTTCCACCATTTGAGCCTCTAAAGCCACCAAAAGGTCACCAAAAGACCTTAATACACCCCTTTTTCCACTCAAAATGATTATTTTTCCTCAAAAAGCATAAAAAACCCTCAAAAAGGGTCTAAGTCGCCAAAAACTGTTGGCTTGGTTTTGCAACCAAGCTTAGTGCAATGGGCACCTGCTAACTAGTAGCAGCAGTTTCAATAGAAATAAACAACAAACTAATCTAAACTATATTAATCATGGATCTATGAAGCAAATAATGGAAACATTATGGAAAGTAAAAACGATTGATAATCTGCAAAAAAGAATTTTGTATTGAAAATAAGGGCAAGCAAGTGCTTGCAATAGTAATACCTCCAAATGGTGAAGGTTGTTGAGTAGCTCCAAGGGTGAGCAGCTCCAAGCTCCAAAGGTCTCTTCTTCTCCAATGCTTTCTGGTTTGTGCAAGGCTCAAAAAGGTGGGCAATTGCTCAAAAGGGATTTTGGCAGCATGAGGATAGGATGATGGATGGATGGAAAATGAGGAGCCCCTACCACCTTTTTATAGTTTTTGGTGGTGGGGAATA